>JACEIK010000095.1:257268-276410 GCA_018107945.1 Datura stramonium | reverse complement strand
AAGTTAATATCACACTTGAACTTGATAGTTAGCTGAATTGGTCCAGTCCCTGTGGGTTCGACATTCCGGTTCTTAAAAAGAGCCACTATATTAGTTGCACTACCCGTACACTTGCGGTATGCGGAAATGAGTCGAACAGTCAACACTGGTGCTGAGGTGAGTCAACCCTTCAACTCTTGGAAGCTCTTCTCACAAGCCTCCGACCATTGGAACTTTACCGTCTTTTGGGTCAGTTTAGTTAAAGGTGCTGCAATAGATGAAAACCCCTCAACAAATCCCCGATAGTAGCCAGTTAAGCCCAAGAAACTCTTGATATCTGAAGGATTCACCGGTCTGGGCCAATTCTTCAGCACCTCTATCTTCTGCGAGTCTACTTTCACACCCTCACTAGACACCAGATGACCCAAGAATGCCACAGAATTTAACCAAAACTCACATTTGATGAATTTTGCATACAATATATGATCCTTCAAAGTCTGCAACACCACCCTCAAATGAGCGATATGCTCCTCCTCACTCCGAGAGTATATAAGGATGTCATCAATGAACACGATCACAAACATGTCTATGTATGGCTTGAACACCCTATTCAGCAGATCCATAAAAGCTTCAAGAGCCTTCGTTAGTACAAAAGAAATAACTACAAATTCATAGTGACCATACCGAATTTTGAAACCTGTTTTCGAAATGTCACTCTCTCGAACCCTGAGCTGATGGTACCCAAATATGAGGTCTATCTTGGAAAAGCATTTGGCACCCTGAAGCTTGTCAAATAAGACATCAATCTTGGGGAGAGGATACCTATTCATAATGGTGACTTTTTTCAATTTCCGATAGTCAATGCACATCCGAAGGGAACCATCCTTCTTTCGAACAAATAGAACTGATGCACCCCATGGAGACTTGCTAGGTCTGATGAAACCCTTGTCTAGAAGGTCCTTCAACTGATCTTTCAACTCCTTTAGCTCGGTTGGGGCCATTATGTAGGGAGGAATAGATATAGGTTGCATGTCGGGTAGGAGGTCAATACCAAAATCGATGTCCCTCTCGGGAGGAATACCCGATAGATCATCAGGGAACACTTCTGGGTACTCACATACTACTGGAACTGACTGGATAGTCGGGGTCTCAGATGTAGCATCCTTAACCCTAACTAGATGGTACACACAACCTTTGGAAATCATCTTTCTGGCCTTAAGGTAGGAAATGAAATGACCTACAGGAACATCTGAACTACCCTTCCATTTTAAGACTTGCTCACCCGAAAATTGGAACTCTACCGCATAGGTTCTACAATTAACTGAGGCATAACATGAAAATTGCCAATCCATGCCAAGAATAACATCAAAATTAGTCATGGCTAACTCTACTAGATCGGCTGAGGTGATTTTTTGAAGGACCGAGACCAGGCAATTTCTATACACCTGTCTAGCTATAACTGAATCACCAATTGAGTAGAGACTGAGAAGGGTTCTGATAAGATTTTGGGATGGACTCCGAAGCTACTAGCAACATAGGGCGTAAGAAAGGACGAAGTAGCCCCTGGATCTAACAAAGAATAAACATCAAGGTGGAAAACTCGTAACATACCAATGACAACATTCAGGGAGACCTCCTGCTTTTGGTGAGATGCTAAGACATATAATCTGTTTTGGCGCTGACTGCCACTTGTGCTAGAAGATGCCCCCTGCTGGGCTGGGTGTGCAGGTGGAGCTGCTGAACTGGAAGCTGGGCCTCAGCCCCTATCATGGACCTGTCTAGCGGCTGGGCAATCTTTGAGAATATTTCTAGGCTTCCCACGCCCGAATCAAGCACCTGTACCTGCCAAACGCTGACCCATGTGCCCCGACCACACCTACCGCAAACTGGAATACTAGAATCTGTGGGCCTGCTGCTCTAACCCCTAGCCTGATGCCCGCCCTCTTTGGTCGTGCCTAGGTCTAGATGGAACACTCACCGCTAAAGATGCTAGGGCTAAAAATCTCTGGTGGGTCTTCTGTCAGTGCCCACCACCTGTCCTTTTCTGAGAGAATCTATAGCTATCTGTCCTGGCCCTCTTAGCCTCTCTCTCCCTCATATGTGCCGCCTCCATCTGCTAGGCATATAAGACTATCCATGGGAAATCCATATCGTGATGGATCATAGAGGTCTTGTAATCCTTGTCTAAATAGTCCGCCATCCCATGAACAAACCTGCTCACTCGCGCCCTCTGATCAACCACTAACTCTGGGGCGTACTTTGACAAACGAGTGAACTCTAGGGAATATTCCTGCACCGTCATCTTCCCCTGCTTTAGGTTCATAAACTTGGCTGCCTTCAACTCCCTCATCTCACGAGGGAAAAATTGATCTAGAATAGCAACGTGGAACTCCTCCCAACTGATAGGGCCTGCTCCGGCTGCCTTACTATCCTTCCATTATCTAAACCAAATGTGGGCGACCCCCTTCAACTGATATGTGGCCAAATCATCACACTCTACTCCATTCACCCCCATGACCTGGGTGATTTTCACAATATCATCGATAAACTCATGTGTATCCTTGTCCACCTTTGACCCAAGAAACTCTGGTGGGCTCATCCTTAGGAAATCGCTGACTCGTGCTGTCGCTGCATTTCCGTTTTTCGGGACAAGCACCACTTCCTGCTGGTTGACCTGAGCGGTCAATACCTGCGCTAGCATCTAAATGGCTCCCCTAAATTCAGCATGGGCAACCGTCTTCGGTGCATGGTGCTCCTGGATTGGTGGGGCTTGTTAGTGCCCGTCCCTATTGTCATCCTCATGGCCATTTCCATTTCCATTCCTTTTGCTATTAACTCTGCGGGGAGGCATGATTCACCAATCGCGAATAGCACGAGTTAGAAGGATAGAGAGACATTTCACCGCACGACATGGAACATGAAAGAAGGAAAACTTTCCTAAACATCTCATAGCCTCTTCATCATAAGTGTGACGCACTTCACACCCATGACAAAGACTCTACTGAACACGGCTTTCAGAAACCCTAGGACACTTTAGAACCTATTTCTCTGATACCAAGTTTTTCACGACCCGAACATAGGGCCGGATCGAGAAATGAGACAAGGAACCACGAGGGACTCCAAGTCGACCCATGGCATGAACATAACATCTAACTCAGTCATAAAAGCGGAAGATCAACATGATAAACTTAGCGGAAGTTTGAAATAAGCATACATTAGAAAAAACACATGAATCTAAAGCTGATTATATTCTATGTCTGAAAAGCCTCTAATACTGATGAGTTGATGGGACAAGACCCTAACTAACTCTCTAAGTCTGATACTGAATACATAAAGAAAACTGATAAAGCATGGTCTCCGAGAGATGAGGACTCACCACCAGATATGGGATGCTAACTCTGAAAGGATGACTAAGGACGAGGCTGAGTCTGGGTAAAGGCGCCTATATCATGAAATGATACAACATAGAGTATGCAGTCAGTACGTGGAATATACCGAGTATGCAAGGTAAGTAAAATCGATTAAATAAGTAAAATCATTTAAAACATGAATAATATAAAAGATAATAAAGATAAGAATATGAGTGTAGGGCTTGCATGCTATTTTCTAAAATAATTATTTAAACATAACATGACATAATCGATTGACCCAAAGCTGAAATCTGATAATCATAAGTAAAATTGATCATTTGGGTCAAACTTGCTTTAGTACATATANATGAATGATAAAGATGCTTAACTGAAATCATGAGGAACAATGGGAGACTCGTCATATAACCGACATACCATGATAGAGCTTACGTGGTCCCAACTATCACACTCAAGTGGGTAGAGCCGTCCAAAGCCTTTCCAGGGCTAAGGACGATTCCATGATAAATATATCAAACTCAGTGCCCATTCAGGGCAGGGGATAGCTCACAAGAGAGGTCCCAAAGTATATATGATATACCAAAACCTACGTTGGTGCGTAGTTCTGAGGCATAGGGTCGTCTGACCCTCAGCCTACTCGGTGCTAGACACTACTCCAAAAAAACATGCATATGTTCTCCATCGTTTTTCAATGAAGCTTACCATCGTCTATTGATGAAGCTTAATAATCAAATACATATCAAATATAATATCATACATGAGGAGATTTTTCTCAAACCATACCACAAGCTGAACATAAATGGGAGTCTTAACTCCAAAACCATGTGGTAAGCTTAATTCGAAAAATCATAAATCATACTTAAACATATGGGTATTGCCCAATACTTTAACATGCTTGAAAATATTTAACTTAAAAACATGCTTTTCATCAATAATATCTCATTATACTTGAACATTCGTCATAAATCTCAACTTTCATGAATTTCTCATAAATGGGAATTTTAGTTTATAAAGCTTGAAACATGATTATAATTTAAAGCAATGTAAAACTTTCCCATGAATCATAATTCAATAGTATAAGCATACTTAGATCATACTCATGTAGAAAATTTTGTGATTTCATGCATCGGGTTAAAACCCCATAGAATCAACATAGGAATTTTTATGATTTAGAGAGGGATTGGGAATAGGTGTGAACGAATTCACCTATTCATAACCCTACATACCTGGAGGGATTTGATTCTACAACTTCTCTGATTGCCTAAGGAATAATTGGATGGAAAACCTTGATGAATTAGCCTTGATCATCTCTCTAGACTTCTACTCTTGCATGCATGAGTAAGAATGACCTAAAATAAACTTACCCCTTTTAGATATAATCATTCATAGATTAAAACGATGTAGTTTAGTCCTTAGGATCATAGAAATTACAAAAAAGTTCTTAATAAACTCATAGGAAAAAATAGACTGCCAGTCCTCACGAGGGACTAGACGAGTCGTCACTTTGGACCACGACTCGGCCTCCAGTCGTCAAGTGCACTGCCACTTCTTCCTCAAAGGGTCCCCGTGAGGGACCTAACAGATCATCATTGTCGTTGTCACCCCTTGTGATTGGGTCCAATAAAGACCCGTTCTATGATCTGGTGTAGAATTTTTAGTTTTCTCCATTTCAACTCTGGGGTATGATCTTAGGGCTTCCGGGGCATTACAATCATCTCATTATATAGGTTTGGGTGTTCAGTCTTAGCCTCACTGCTAGATTCGCTTTCCTACTAGATTCAGTTGTTGTGTTGTTGAGTCCTAATCATTCGAGGCCGTCAATTTTGGCTTATGTTTATTTTTAGTCATTTCAGTTATAGACTTAGTAAAGCTATTTGGGGGCTTGTCCCTTCAGCTCATCTTATGTTTAGAGGATTTTTAGACTATGATGTACAGATGTTCAGTGGTTTTGATTTTTATTCTCCGATTATGTTTTATGATATCTAAGATATCCGCTTATGCCATATCTTATGATTGTTTTCGCTTAGGTATTCTTATGCTTATGTTATGCATGTATCATGGGCTAGTTTGGAGCTATTCGTGATTCTAGGTCCTGCATGACATATGGGGTCTATGTTCGGGTCGTGACATCATACTTTGATCCCACTTTCTTAATCTTAACTTTATGTATTATTAATATACATTTATTTTAGTGTCTTACATTATATTTGCCATCAGAATTAAGGTAGTATACACTTTACTAACAATTTTTTTGATGAGATTTTTTAACACACGGGCTAGTTAGTACACACTATGTGGAATAAATAATAATTAAAGGTGTTCTTTACTAATTTGACGCTTCGCAAATAAGGTTATTTCCTGATCTTCACAACATTTACTTTTATGCATATGTAATTTTGTGTATAGATTATATTACACTCTGTAAGTTCCTATCACTTAACCAACTCATGCACATGTATGTTGTGAGTTTTGGAGTATGACGCATGCAGAAATAGGCTCGGGGGGATGTGTATATGAACACGTTATCGAGCGAGCAGGAGGTCGGGGCCAGAGGCAGGCTGCACTGGGCACCACATTGTGGACCTCCCTCCCCTGCGTTGAGCGGTGCGTCATGCTCGTAAAGCATCATGATGGGGGGTGCGCTGCGAACCCCCTCTGAACTGCCTCCCACCTATATATATTTAAGTGTATGTTTGGTGAATCATTTTAAAATTTCCCAAATAAAGAGATATGGTTCGGGCAACTATTTCATGAAGTTTTCCTCAAATTAAGGCCAAATTATTCTATAAAATGTCGTTTAATTGCAAATTCTTCTCATATAATGATTTCTAGATCTATGAGGAACCCCCTTGTGGAGTTATTTCTTGAAATCCCGCATGGATTGTCATATCCCCACTAAGTAAAAGTTGGAGAAATCACTTTTAATTGAGTCCTAAGAGGCTACAAGTGACGGGTAAGTATTTCTACCTTCTAGACTCTCGTGAATTTGTAAGTTTTCGGTTGAATTGGATGGAGTTGGAATCGTAGTTGATATGCTTAAAGGATATTGTTATTAATTGGTTTCTGGTATTAAGAATAGCTTCATTCTCTCAGCGGAAGGGCTGCAATTTGGAGGAATCACCGGCTTTAGGTTGGAACTATTTGGGTGAACAGAAATCGTCAACTAAGGTATTTTAAGGCTAACCTCTTTCGGATAGTATTCTCGTCGTATAGTGATACGACCCATACCTCTGTAAGTACGTTGAATGTATGTATATTATGATTAGCTACTCTAAGTAGATAATAATTATATATATGTTGTGGTTAGATGCTGTAAGACAAATTAAGATTGCATCATAGTATCCCTTGTGGTGAAGGAATATATTAAATATCACTAACGCGGGGAGTGTCGTAGAGATTTCCCTGCTCACCTATTTACCGTTTAGAGAGATTCTAATGTCTTGCTACAGTGTTAAGGCCTTAAAAGCTTGTGGTTAGCTGTTGGGCCTAATTTTGTATGTTGGACAACATAGGGCACAATTGGCCGATATAACTTTTCGTTTGATGCCTATATAGACAGTAAAGCTTTCCCACAGAGCCGTTGGCGTACCTTGTCGCCTCCAGGGCCAGATATTGACAGGGTGGTCTTACCTTTGGAGTCAATGGCACCAGGGCTGCCTAATGAACTGAGTGACAACTTGCCATATGATTGGCTATTGTCAGTAACCGTTAGCCTTAGCCTACTTATTGCTTTTCATATAGGTCGCTCAGGAAACCACCCTAGCTGTTAGAAATCTGATAGACTAAGTAATGTCCTAAGGGGGAAACCTTGTCAGGGATTAGACGTGGGGACAATGCCCCAAGCTACTCTTATAGATACCCAAGTACATGTTGCCGCGAAAGGTTAGGGCCAGATATACCTGCCTATGAGGCTATGAACCGCCAAGAGGAGCTATCCAAAATCTGGATAGACCAAGTTAGTGTCTAAGGGAATAGAACCTTAGTATCATAACATTTATGCCAGGATAAGAATTATAGCATGCTGCCTATGGGATGTTAGTGCTGACTGCTTAGGAACGTATCCAATTGGTAGAAGCCCTATAGTCATCATAAGCGAAGAAATCATATAGATGGTCGCCTACGACCTTGCTGTTCGCTTATGAACTACCATTATCCTAGTATGCCCTTCAGAGTATCGCTTAGGCCACTCTGGACCTCGCCCTATTCTGTCTAGGCCGTCAGAGTTTGCAAACATTTCCATAACCCCCAACTCAGGTGTAGGTAGCTGGGGTGTGCCTGTTGGCAGCTATATAGACTGTTTCAGGAGCAAGTAGCGGTTGCGTTAGGCCTAAGGGGCTAGGTATTCCTTTTGAGGGGCTAGATTGACACTAAAATATAGTACTTCGGTTGGGATTAACCCCACCTAGTATAGCCTTTCATTGACCAAATTCAAGGTTGCTAACTATGTCATCGCCTATGGGGCTATAGATCGCTCAAAGGATCTATGTGATGTCACTCAAAGGAGCTATATGATGTCTGAAAGGAATATTCAGGCCTATAAGGCCGTATTTAAGTCCATCCACATATGGACCTTTTCTTATATCGTACTGGCATTATTGACCATCCGTTGAGCCTTGTGTGCCCAGGGTGCAGTCCCAGGATCCCAGAGGGCTCAGACATAGTTACAGGAGCCCAGCGGGCTTAGTTGCAGACCCAGAGGCTAGGTAGGTTGGCTATAGTTACTGTAGAATCATAATGACCTTGTTAGGCGTACATAGAATGAACTGTACTTGCCAGGGCTTATGGGGGTTCCGATAGGTTATTTCTGTATTGCTTGCACCTTCCAGCCTTATGGGGGCCAGGTTAGGTTCTTGTTTGTATACTTGATTGCTAGATATATCTTATGAATGTATAGTCGTGTAGCTTCAGCTCTTATTTGTGTAGTGGTTTACTAGATGCAGGTTATGGATAAGAAAGCTTACAGGTTAACTTCTGCCCTTATTGCTGATTACTTTCAATTTTTATCAGCTTCTATTCAACTTTTATTATTTCCTTACATATTCAGTACATATTATACCGACGCCCATGCATGGGACGTTGTATACTTGCCTGCAAGTTCAGACAAACAGGTTTCAGGATCTCCTAGCAACTATTCAGAGTCGGTAGATTGGTCAACTCCTTTCATTCGAAGTTGCCAGATTATATAGGTTTGCCCGTATTTTGTTACATAGTTTTGGATAGACCGAGGCCCTGTCCCGACCAATATTTTCACTCTTAGAGGGTTGCAGACTACAACCTTCAGTTAGTTGTTCGTGTTGGTTGTGTGGGGCCTATATATGTTCAGTTTTGTATGTCGGCCGTGTGAGGCCTAGTATAGCTTTCAGTTAGCAGCCTTGTTGGCTATAGTATATATATGACTGCCTGCTTCAGCTCATCCTCCGGAAGGTTTGGCAGATCCAAAGCCTCATTAATGGCNTATTTTCTTATTTGCTGGATTAGCTATTTTCTTCTACAGGTGTGCTATGTGGCCTTGTCCGCCTAAGGCTTTTTTTATAACCGAGATATAGTTGGTTGTTTTCTTGATTCTGTGTTGCTAGAAGGCACCATAGTTGTGTATGCCAAACTAGGTTAGCCAGGTCTCAGTGTGGCATGAGGTGCCAGTCATGCCTCCCAAGGTGGGGCGTGATGGATTAGTTTCCCGATCTTCACAACATTTATTTTTATGCATATGTAATTATGTGTGTACTTTTATTTTTTTAATGTTATGTCATCTGACTGCTTTAAGCATTCTGTTGGAAATGACCAGATCAGTGTCTCCATCTTATGGTTGCTAATGTTGCATGTATTTGTTTGAGGTAGTTAGGATTTATAATCTGCAGCTTCCTTGAGTTTGTAAGTAATATGTAGTTTTAGCAACAATGATGAATAAGAGTTGTATGATTTATTTTGGACTCTAATTAAATGTTAGTGTAATACCCCGAAAGTTTCTAAGACTAGACCTAAGATTTGAAGTGTGATCAGCAGGAAAACTGTAAAAAAAAATTCTTTAGTACAACTCAACCTACGAATCGTAGATTGGTAGTAGGGGACGTAGGAAGACCCGCGGTAAAGATTAGATAAGTTGTTTCCCAACCACGAGTCCCCATTATGAGCCGTAGTAGGTAGGTATGACCCGTGGCCAGAAGTTGTAGCAAGTGTTTGGAGTTATCAAATGAATGATTGTACGGGTAATAGTACAACTCGTACAATGGAGTGACAGGTCGTGGAAATATTCAGAGAGTTGGGGAAAATGGATTCATTAGTCACTGGAGGAAACCACGAGTCATAGGTTGGTGGTATGACTCATGGTACGAGTCATAATATAATGGTGCAAATCGTCGGTTTAGCCATTAGTTGATTTATTATAATGCCTTGCACTTTCGGCTAAGGTTAGAACCATTCTATGTATATAGATAGACCCGAGCCCCATAAATTTATGGAAACAAGGTGTTAAGATCAATTCCTAAGTATAAGAAGTGCATTAGATGCAAATTAAGGTCATAAGGAACCTTTAGCACAAAGTTGTGTCGTGAGCCTCCTTACCGATTGAGTGTTCGTATAAGTTCTTACAAGGGTCAACTTAAAATAACCATAGCTCCTATTATACAAAATGTTTTTGGGTGATTTAGCACATCAAATTGAAGTCCTTTGAGTCTTCTTTCCTACGCATTCAACCTTGTACCAATCGGAGTTCATAGTAAAATGTTATGAGTGATTTAGTGAAGCTGCAACAGGCATTGTACGACTCTTAGTACGAGTTGTACAATCAATCTACGACCCGTACTGTTGGTCGTAATAACTGCCATTTGCAGGTTTTATTTCGATAGTTTAGGGGAATTTTGGTAAACTCCTATGCATCTAACTCCTAAATGACGTCATTTTGGGCTTTCTTAAGGTCATATTAAAGGGATTAACCTAGCCTAAATCCTCACCCTCTCCAAAAGATCGATAGTTGGGGTTTCTCTCAAGAAAGGAGCTAGGCTTCTTCTTCAACCTCTTCAAATATTCTTGGACTCTTCAAGAAAAGTCAAGGGATCATCAAACTAGGTATGTAGGGATATGAGTGAGGGGATTCTTCCACCTTCACGCCCTTCTCAAGTTGTATTCATGATTCTCACTTCCCATGCCCTAACTTTTGGAATTTTAGGATTAAGCTTCTTGTGGGTGAATTTTTTCATGTTCTTCCATGAAATCAGTCTTTTCATGATTCAATTTATGTTACTATGATTAGTAATTCTTTTACCTTATCAAATCCCTCATGAATATATGATTTCCAAGTTTCAAGTATGATTTTAAGAACTTCTCGGGTTTTAATCCAATTTCATGAAATTCTCTATGATATGTCTATGGGTCCAATTCCCTCATGTTCCAAAGTATGTTTTAAGATCTATGGGGATATTGTACACTCATTTTGATTATTATATTAAAATTTTAAACTTTTGAAAAGTATGCCCAATTATACAAGTTTTATGAAAAGTCAAGTTTATGAATCTGTTATGATTTTAATTCTCCTAAGCCCTAATTTGGGGGTTACGATTTAAGATATGCTTTCCTACAAGTACTCTTTATGAATTTCAAGTATGTTGATATTCTCAAGTATGTATGTTCTTTTATGATCTTCAATATTTATGATTTTTGGCCGACTCACGGGCCCCAATTCATGGCTAATCATGTGTTTCAAGTATGTTATGATTTGTCTAGCCATGTATTTTATGTTTGATTTCACGATAAATATTTGAGCTTCATGTACATGTTTTTGGGAGCAGTGTCTAACACCCAGTAGGCACGACGTTTAGGTAAACCCCATGATCTCAGAACTACATGCCACGGTAGGTATTTAAATTCATGGACCCTTTGTGATATCATGTAATGCACGTCCCTTGCCTAGCAAGCCTAGGACGGCTTTGCCTAGTTGAGCAAGATAGTTGGGGCATCATTTAAGCTCTATCATGATGGTGTCAGTTAAGACGAGTCCTCCCATTGTTCCTTATATTTTATGCATGATCACGGTTTACGATACTTTGGCTCAAGATATGTTTTTACAATTTTTCTCTTATGATTAAGATTATGAATAGCTTATAAAATATTTGAAAACCTTGATCCCTCATGTTTATGTTATGATTATCACTTCATGTTTTGAACTATCCTACTCTTATAAACTCTTATGTATTTTATTAGTCTATTTTTACTTACCTTGCACACTCAGTACATTCCAAGTACTAACCGCATACTCTATGCTATATCGTTTTATGATACAAGCTCAGACATTCAGACCCAGCCCCACCGTTAGCCAATTTCCAGAGTTTATCCCAGACAAACTTGTTGGTAGTCCTCGTCCTTCGAGGACCTTCAGTTAGTTAGGTTTTTATTTTTAGCTTCAAACTTCCAGAGAGCTAGTTGGGAGTCTTTTCCCCATCAGCTCGTCAGTATGTTAGAGGCTTTTCAGACATAGCATGTATTCATCTTTGAATCAGTGTTATGTAATCCGTTGTTCAGATATTATTAGATATTCAGACTTCCACTATATCAAATGTTAGTTTTCCACATTATTTATGTTGAGATTTAGTTAACATGTTCAGACCATGGGTCGACTTAGAGCCATTTATGGTTCTAGGTTCCATGACTTGATCCGCGCCTATGTTCGGGTTATGAAAAACATGGTATCAGAGCATTAGGTTTCGAAGTGTCCTAGGGTGTCTGAAAGCCGCGTTAAGTAGAGCCCTTTTCATGGGTGTAAAGTGCGCCACACATTTGATGAAGGGGCTATGAAATGTTTTAGAAAATTTCCCTTCTTTCATGATCTATGTCGTGCGATGAAATATCTTTCTATCGTTCTAACTCGTGTATTCACGTACTCCAAAGCATAATGCCAGTCAGTGGAATAAGAGGTGCTTTTGAATTATTTTTCCTTGTAGGAGTTAAGAGAAGTTAAGGCAAAAGAATTCGTGAACTTGAAGTAAGGAACCAAAAGAGTGGGGGAGCAACAAGAGAAGTACAAAGCCTTCCGTGATAGCCTTAGAGGCAAATTGGAATTCAAGAGATAGTGATTTCTGCCTAGCCTTAATAAGGGGATGCAATCCTCAGAATGATGACCTTTAAGCTAAGGGGAGATTATAAGGTGAAGGACCAGGTCAAGCCTTGAGTTCCAAATGTGAATGTCCAGGATCAGTAACTATGGGAGATTGATCCAAACTTATTCAAGTGTTCTTCCATACTCTAGTCTATGTGATACTCTACTCATGCCGTATGTGAACATGTTATGCCCATGTATAAGTTCCAAGTGCTCCTTACGTGTATTCGTACTCATATTCGTAGAATCTGAAGTAACCACTTCAGATAGTGATTCCAGTCTTCTTCTATGATTCCATAAATCTCATCTTCATGTCATGACCCTCGTTATTTATGTAAACTCATGTCTCTCGGCATGTTAAGATTTATGGACTCAGTCCTTAAGATTTGCCTCATCGGCTCATAAGATCGTGTTATATCAAGTATATGCCCAACTTAGATTTCTTGAATGATTCGTGCTCATAATTTCCTTACTCTAAGCCCTATTAATGTTCCCCCATGATAGAAATGATGGTTTAAATGTGTACGTTCAGGATAACTCCCTATCCCTGCCATAGATACTAGATATTTGAAGTTCAGGAAGCGTAGTTATTAGCCTAGCCTGGAAGTGCAACAACCACATGGTCATTTTATGATTTTTGACCCATTTCCCTAGGTTGAATTTTTCTGTATCTTTATTTTGTTATTTATGACTTGCGGAGATGGATGACACAATTCTCAAGATGATCCAATGAAGATTGGATAAGATTTTTGATTTTTGGAAGGTTTGAAGTTTGAGAGGTTTGACCTAAGTCAACTTTTCAGGTTAACGAGGTTGAATTTGGATTTTGAAAGCTCTGTTAGTTCATGATGGTGATTCATTACTTAGTTGGATAGTTTACATGGATCTCGAGGTGTTTGGGAGTGTTTTGAACCTTTGGTTAAATTTATGAGCTTTAAGGAAGCTAAGTTTGTTTGCGGTCAACTTTCGATCAAAACAACCTCATATTGGTGATTTGATGATTCCAACAGGTCCGAAATGTGTTTTATGATTGAATAGCATATTTTCACTGTGACTATAGGATTCTGGATGAGTTTTGGATAGATTTGAATGTTTTTTGTGTTTTAGCATGATTTTTAGCATAAAATATGACAACACAGAGGTTTGTTTTTAGTATTGGAGATCGAAAAATTATTCTGAGACTTTCAAAATTCTTAGCATAAATTATAGGAGTTATCTGAAAAGTTTGGTGCAATTTCGATAAGTCAAGATCAAATTTTTATTGCAAAAGATGAAATAATTCTTGAACGAGCAAAAAAGATGTCTGACTCGGCAAATGAGCACCAAATGAAGTTTTGATTGAATGAGTAGGTCCTTATCATTATTTAGAAATTATAGGAAAAAGAATCCTTGCATTTTGAGTTCGTATGATGAAGTTATGGCCAATTTGTGAAAATTAAAGTTGCTGGTGCAGTGCTGGTGCAGCCCTATATAAATACTTGAATAGTGTATTTTTGCACATACTGTGTTTATTTGGTATTTTGAGTATATTTGGAGTTCTAGAGCTCGAAGTTGTGTGATTTTTATGACATTCTTTTCTATTTAACAAGGGGGTAAGTATCTAATCCTTATTTTGGTATTTCTCCAATAGACTAGAGGAGCATGTAGGTAGAGCGCACCTTTCCAGCCTGTAGGAAGTGTGGCAAGGGTCATGCCGGGAAGTTCTTACTCGGCTTAGATATCTATTATGGGTGTGGCAAATCCAGTCACATGCGCCGAGTGTGTCCATTTGCTAGTCAGGATGATGATAGAGGTCGTGCATAAACTACGAGGTCAACAGTAGCTCCAACACACTCAGCTCCGCAGGGGCCATCTACTAGTGGGGTGGCGGGCAGCACCAAGATAGATTCTATACCCTCGTCTCACGTTAGGAGCAGGAGAATTTACCGGATGTGGTTACTGGTATGTTACGAGTGTTTCACCTTGATGCTTATGCTTTGTTATATCCATGGGCTACTTTGTCTTTTATGACACCTTATATTGCTAGTAACTTTGGAGCCAGTCCTGAAATTTTATTAAAACCATTCTCAGTCTCTACTCCTGTTGGTGATTCAGTTGTAGCTAGGCGGGTGTATAGAAGTTTCCTGATTACAGTATTGTAGAAAGTCACCTCCGTAGACCTAGTAGAGTTAGACATGACTGACTTCGATATTATTCTCAGCATGGATTGGTTGTATGCATATTATGCTTCTATTAATTATAGAACCCGTGCGGTGAAGTTCTGCTTTCCGGGTGAGGAGTCAGTCTTAGAGCGGAAGTGTAGTTCGGTCGTGCTTTTAGGTCATTTTATTTCCTATCTTAAGTCCAGGAAGATGATTTCTAAGGGTTGTGTATACCATCTAGTTAGGGTTAAGGATGTTGAGTCCGAGACGCCCAACTATCCAGTCAGTTCCAGTGGTATGTGAGTATCCATAAGTGTTCCTTGATGATTTATCAGGTATTCCTCCTGTGAGGGAAATAAATTTTGGTATTGACCTTTTTCCCGACACACAACCTATATCTATTCCTCTCTACAGAATGGCTCCAACTAATCTAAAAGAGTTGAAGGGGCAGTTGAAAGATCTTTTGGATAAGGGTTTCATTAGACCAAGCAAGTCCCCATGGGGTGCACCAGTTCTCTTTGTCCGAAAGAAGGATGGCTCCCTTCGTATGTGTATTGACTATTGGAAATTGAACAAATGCATCGTCAAGAACAGGTATCCTCTCCCCAGGATTGATGACTTGTTTGACCAGCTTCAGGGTGCCAAGTGCTTTTCAAAGATAGACCTCAGATTCGGGTACCATCATCTTAGGGTTCGGGAAAGTGACATTTTGAAAACAGCCTTCAGAACTCGGTATGGTCAGTATGAGTTTGTAGTTATGCCTTTTGGACTAACGCACCTACAACTTTTATGGACCGATGAACAGGGTGTTCAGGCCATACCTAGATATGTTCGTGATTGTGTTTATTGATGACATCCTGATATACTCTCAGAGCGAGGAGGAACATGCCGCTTATTTGAGGGTGGCACTGCAGACTCTCAAGGATCGCCAGCTATATGCAAAGTTCAGCAAGTGCGAGTTTTGGCTAGACTTAGTGGCGTTTTTGGGTCATGTGGTATCAAGTGAGGGCATACAAGTGGACTCTTAGAAAATAGAGGTGGTGAATAATTGGCTTAGACCAGTGAATCCTTCAGATATCAAGAGCTTTTTAGGCTTAGTAGGCTACTATCGGAGATTTGTTGAAGGTTTGTCAAATATTGCAGGACCCTTGACCAAGTTGACCCAAAAGAAGGTGAAATTCCAATGGTTGGAGGTTTCTGAGAAGAGCTTCCAAGAGCTGAAGGCTTGACTTACCTCAATACCGGTGTTAACTCTACCCGAGGCTACCGATGGGTTCATGGTGTATTGTGATGCTTCAAGGATCGGACTTGGGTGTGTATCGATGCAGTAGGGAAAATTTATAGCATATGCCTCCAGATAGATGAAAGTTCATGAGAAGAATTACTCGACCCATGATCTTGAATTGGCTGCGGTGGTATTCGCCTTGAAGATATGGAGACACTTTTTGTACGGGGTCCATGTGGATGTGTTTACGGACCATAAGAGTTTACAATATGTGTTTACCCTGAAGGATCTCAATCTTCAAAAAAGGAGGTGGTTGGAGCTACTTAAGGATTAGGATATGAGTATGCTTTACCATCCGATTAAGGCAAATGTAGTAGCAGACGCACTTACTGGACTCTCAATGGAAAGTGTGTCCCATGTAGATGAGGGAGAGAAGGAACTGGTGAAAGACGTGCATCAA
The DNA here is from genome assembly GCA_018107945.1 of Datura stramonium. Lineage (NCBI taxonomy): Eukaryota > Viridiplantae > Streptophyta > Magnoliopsida > Solanales > Solanaceae > Datura > Datura stramonium. The sequence continues at coordinate 260,149 of JACEIK010000095.1, read as the reverse complement.
CTTCCAAGGTTGGGAGTTCGTTTGGTTGATTTGATCGATGGCGGTGTTATTATTCCAGATGGATTAGAATCTTCTTTGGTGACTGATGTAAAATCTAGAAAAGATAAGGAGCCTATTTTGGTAAAGTTAAAGGAAGCCATTCAAAGTCTCAGGTAGAGGTCTTGTACAAAGGGGAAGATGGTGTGATTCGATACTAGGGTCGCTTATGTGTTCCGAATGTCGATGGTTTGAGAAGTCGAATGTTGCACAAGGCTCATGGATCTAGGTATTCAATCCATCCAGGTGCCACCAAGATGTACCGTGACTTATGGGAAGTCTATTGGTGGAATGGCATGAAGAAGGACATTGCAGAATTTGTAGCTAAGTGCCCAAACTATCAACAAGTAAAGGTTGAGCATCAGAGACCGAGAGAAGTGCTTCAGGATATCAGTATTCCTACTTGGAAGTGGGAAGAAATCAATATGGACTTCATGACAGGTTTGCCTCGCACTCGTCGATAATATGACTCCATTTGGGTTGTTGTAGACTGGTTGACCAAAGCCGGTCATTTTCTATCGGTCAAAACCACGGATTCAACGGGGGTTTATTCCAAACTATACAATCGAGAGCTAGTTTGGTTGTATGGAGTTTTCTTGTCCATCATATCAGATAGAGGTACCCAATTTACCTATTAGTTTTAGAGGTCATTTCAAAAAGGATTTGGTACTCAGGTTAAGCTCAGCACAACATTTCACCCGCAAATGGATGGTCAAGCGGAGCGGACAATCCAGACTCTCAAGGACATGTTAAGAGCATGTGTGATTGACTTCAAAGGTTGTTGGTATGATTATTTGCCTCTTATCTAGTTTGCATACAATAATAACTACCATTCCAGTATTCAGATGACTCCGTTTGAGGCTCTCTATGGGCGGAGATGTAGATCGCCTATCGGTTGGTTTGAAGCAGGTGAGGCTACCTTAATAGGTCTGGATTCAGTCCATGAGGCTATGGAGAAATTTCAGCTGATAAGGGAAATGTTGAAAACAACTCAAAGTCGCCAAAAGTCCTATGCGAATGTGAGGAGAAGGGAATGTGAGTTCAAAGTTGATGATTGGGTGTTTCTGAAAGTGTCTCCCATGAAGGGAGTGATGAGAATTAGGAAGAAAGGAAAACTCAACTCTCGTTATGTTGGCCCCTACCATATTGTGAAACAGGTTGGCAAGGTGGCATATGAATTGGAGTTTCCTGAATTAGCTTCTATGCATCCCGTCTTTCATGTATCGCTCATAAAGAAGTGTTTGGGTGATCCAGCTCTAGTTGTCCTGGTGGATAGTGTTGGTGTGAAAGAAAACCTTAATTATAAGGAGGTTCCAGTGGAAATACTAGATCATCAGGTTCGAAGGCTAAGGAACAAGGAAGTAGCTTCAGTCAAAGTATTATGGAGGAATCAGCATGTTGAAGGAGCAATGTGGGAAGCCGAAGCAGACATGATGGCTAGATACCCACATTTATTCCCTATCGGCTCAGTTCCAGCTTGAGGTATCAATATTAGGATTAATGGGAAAGTTTTACGTTGTTTTCCATTAAAATCATGTTTCAAGATTTATAAATTCAAATGCCCATTTATGAGAAGTTCATGAAAGTTGAGATTTATGAAGAATGTTCATGTATGATGAGGTATTAATGATTAAAAGTATGTTTTCAAGTTACCTATGTTTATAATCATGTTTTCAAGTTACCTATGTTTATAATCATGTTTTCAAGTGAATTGAGTATTCTCAAGCATGTTAAAGTATTGGGAAATGCCTATATATTCAAGTATGATTTATGATATGGATTTCATGATTGATTGATTTATGACGTTGGCCGATTTACGTGCCCTTGATTCATGGCTAAACATGTATGAAAATAGGGATCAACGATGTTAATGTTTATTTGTCCATGAATCTCATGAATGATGTTTATGATTTACATACGAGCCTAATGTGCATGTTTTTGGGAGCAGTGTCTAGCACAGAGTAGCCTGGTATTCAAAGGACTAAGCCGGTGTCTCATAACTACATGCCGCCGTAGGTTCATGTTGATACATTACAATGTTAATGGATCCCCTCTTTCGTGATATCACATAATGCACGTCCCTTACCTGAAAAGCATGGGACGACTCTTCCCACTTGAGTGAGATAGTTGGGGCATCATGTAAGGCTCTACCATGATGGTGTCAGTTATGAAGAGTCCTCCCACTGTTCCGCATGTTTTTATGCATTGTTATATTTATGTTACCTTGGCTCAAGTTTTCTCCGTTCCAACTTTCGGGTATGCTCTTAGGGATTTCGGGGTATAATAATTGTGTGGTTTCATGGTAGTTCACTATTAAATACCCTTTTAAGAGGAATGCCTTGTGATTTGGGTGATCAGCATTGCATCAATGGTCATGAGTTTCCACCCTCGAGTTGTCCGCTTGAGGAAACTCCATCTAGAAAACTCTAATCCTATACAATAGAGCTTAATCACATGTTTTTTTTACTAAGAAATATGCATTCCTTAAAATCTTGAATGTTTTTGTAGCGATCCCTAAAAGCTCCTAGGTGTTAGATATGAAGTAGAAAACTAGCAGAAAAGGACATTCTTCCACAGAATGGATCACATCATGATTCGTGGTGAGATGTCATGACTCGTGACATGATCATCAAAGGTTCCTACGTCCCTGCCCCAATAAGCCAAGTAAAGACTCATTACATCATCTAACGACTCGTACTGACTAATCGTGGCATAAAGGTCAGAAAATATCCAACTTAGCTCAAGTGGTAACAGTGGAAGTAACGACTCATTGGAGGATATGATGACTCGTCATGTGGAGTCATGATACAAAAATCAGAGATTGACCAACTTGACTCCTGTGACC
>JACEIK010000095.1:229724-240934 GCA_018107945.1 Datura stramonium | reverse complement strand
CTACAATACTTTTAAATTCTATTACTTAAAAAGTATGTCCAAACCCAATACTCTAAGTCTAATTGTTTATATGTGGTATGACATATTGTCGATTTTTTTTTTTATATTTTCTTTTGTTAAGACATCTATCTACTATTCAATCGTTTACCTCTTTGATTTTTGAAGAATTGATCATTCTATATGAAGTTGTATATTATTTCTGTGTGGATATTAGACATGTGAAGTGGAAAAACCTCTACATTTATGCAAATTAAACATGCTAAAACTTTGGAACAATGTTGAAAAATAATAAAAGATTCAGATACATTCATCTCGTGATAGTAGAGAGAAATTTGTTGATTCCTAATGTTCACTTGAAATAATTGTCTCATGTCTCTGTTGTTTTACTATTATTAATTTATCATTAGCTAGTTATAAATCGAAAAACCGAACCAAATCGACAAGAACCAAACCGATGGTTATTTATTTTATTTGATTTGGTTTGATTTTAAAATTTTAATAACCGACTAAATTGATTTGATTTTGATTTTAATAAAAAATCAACCCAAATCGAACAATGAACACCCCTATCTACAATCATCAGCTGACGCATTCATCTGAATAGGAATTAGTTAATCATTATGTAGGTCTAAGCATTTAATTATTTGTATGTTAGTTTAATCATCTTCTCACATAATTAATAAATTCGGCTTGGACTAATATTTGTGAACCTTCAAAGGTGTCTAAAACCATTCTTTTGAGATAACTTGAACCCTTACCCGACTCTGATGATGTGGATTAATAAATTGAGCTAACCGCATAATTAGTTTAGAATGGTGTCCTAACGCACCTTAACCCGTTAGGTGATGACTCTTCTCTTTTAATAATTCTAAAAGAATTGTCACATGCCGAAATTTATTTTCACGAGAAAAATGGGGCGTCAATTAAGACAAATAAGTATTAAACAAAATAAGAATAATATATAAATGCGGAATTTGTATTATAAATATCAACTAGTATAATAACGTGACCAATAAGTCTAACAATGACTTTACATAATACCTATGACACAATATTTATCCATAGAGCCTCTACGAAATAATAAACTAAGTCGAGACACAATTTGAAAAATATTAAAGCAGTAAAGATAGTTAATGCAGTCCCACGAGCAAGAATGTGGACTCACCAAGTAGTCTGAATACAACAAGTACTTGTAATGCAAAAGATCCCCTTATGTACGTTCTTATCCCTTGTAACCTAACACACCACCAAAAATAACAATGGTATGCATGAGTACTTGGTATCCAGTGAGTATTTTGGAAAAGATTTAACATAATAAAAATAATCATGATAACAATAAAAAGATAGTAACGTAGAATAAGTGAAACAATTACAAATCCAGTAGCAGAGTAAGTTATAAAACTCCGTAAAAATCATCAATGAAGAAATAGTTAATTTTAGTTCATCATGCTCAATAACCGTGTAAAGCAAATACAAGCCAAAAGTCAAGTTACATCTCATTATCATGCCTAATTTCAAGAAAAAAATCAAAAAATGAAGTTCATCTCAACTCATGGGCCAATCAAATCCATCATGCCAACTTAAGGAAAATCAACAACTCCACGAGCAACTAATTAGGGCTACCAACTCTCGAAGACTACTCTTCCTCCTAAATATCAAGGCTGCTCCAAGAGAAATTCATCGAGGTCATAAATTCAACCCTCAGAAGGTTACTTTTCCTATCAAATAACAAATCTTCCCATACAGGCCCAAACACAAACAATATCAATAATAACATAATAACTGAATCATTAATCATGACATAGTTAGATGAAACGTTCTTTAATCATATTCTCATTAAAAGAGCTGCATCAAATCGTTATCAATTTTAAAATCATGTTTAAAGTTGTTAAATCATGTTTCAACTCAATAGATCATTCATAAAGTAAAAACTAATTTTTAAATATTAATACTTTAAAATTCATCACTTTGAAAATCACCTTTAGTAATTGCATGGGGTAAAACATGACTCATACATATATCATAATATGAAGAAAAATCTAAAAATTCGATGTGAGATTGTCCGATACGCGCATTGATAATGCTCAAACTCATACTCCAAACGGACGTTGTTAATAAAGAACCCAACAAAGATTGGGATCGAACCCAAAGGAAATATGATAAGAATTAGACTAATGCAAGTATTTATGCTTTTAGGTATGTTATCTCCAAAAAGGGGGGTTTATTGAAAATAGTTATAAAACAAGATTTAAAATCGATTTTTATTTATCAAGATTTTCAATTAACTCGGACAAGTGCTCCGCATGGGTTCATATATACTTCGGGTTTACATTCGCGATCTATCCCGATGCTTACTTGTAGAATTGATAACTAGGGTTCATCCAAAAAATGGGTACGTCCCTATTGGATGACTATACTCAATCAACGGGTTAGGTCTCATTAGCGATTTCAATTCAACCATTATCAATTTATTCCAAATTAACTATCCTGCGACCATAGCTCAAGTTGTACAACGATCCATAAAGATTAACTCTTTATTGTAATTCTCTTTTTCTAATCTCTACCTCTCTAGGTCCATGCAAGTAAAGAATTCGGGCAAGCCTTAACGTTGCGCTTCGTTAAGAAACATTAAAGATGAAGAGAATACAATATAAGTGTTTAGCATTGGTTTCGAATCACTTTGTGTAACCCTAGTTTGTTAATCCATCATGGTTCCCACAACCCTAGTTGTGGGGGTTTTAGTCTCTCATGATTGTAAGATTGTTATTAGAATTTATAGACAAACACATAATTGAATACTTACAAATATGATTGAAAGAAATCTGCTTTGGATATAGCAAGAATTAATATTGAATAATCCAAGAACAAAGAAGAAATTCAAGAAATAAATCTCCAAGACTTGAATTAAAATTCACAACAACTTGTCCCTAATTACTTCTAATCATCTCTCTTCGCTTTTTTTATACTGAAAATAACCTAAAAAGTATTTATACAAATACTTGGAACCTTCGCCTAAGTAAATAGGGAAACTACCAAAAATTATCGCCTCCTTCACCTATGACCCGTAACAGTATTTTATGGGTCGTACCTTGACTCGTATGTTGGTTGGCTTCTACTGAATCTGGCTAAGTGTGGACTTCTGGTACGACTTGTACCAAGAACCTACGAGTCGTACAATTTTCCCTTGGCTTGATCTTACAATTGCTGGCATCTTTTGTTAACTTCCACGGATGGCATGGTACGATTCGTACCTTGATTCCACGATCTGTAACTCCTCTTGTACATTGAGTTCTACTAGTCATCTATTCTTCTAGTCTTCTCCATGGTTTCTTGGTACAGGTCTTAGGTAGGTTTCACGACTCGTAGAGTGCCACCTGTACTAGGATACTTGCCCTGTACAATTTCTTCTGGAGCTTTTCATGACTGCCATGGTATGACTTGTACCAGGATGGTACGACTCGTACTGAGATCCATACTGAGCCACTTTTCCGCATTTTTCTCCATATTTTGCACAATTCAGCTCCAACATCTATTTTCCCTGAAAACAAAGTAAAAGCACCTCATTCCATATAAACACACCTAAGTCCATATTATTTTTCCAATTTTAAGCATCGAAAGTATTGTAAACTCATAATACATCACACATAGAGTCCTACTCGAAACCTCTTTATAATCAAAAGTACATTCAAAAAGAGACATACATGAAAAATACACATATCTTAAATTCCGTTAATATGCTCTAAAAGAAACTCTTACGTTCTATAATCTTCATCTTGAAGTTTCTCCAAAATCCTCCTTTGAATCTATTGAATCAAATTTCTTGGATCTATGAACTAGAATAGGAATTTGCATGTTAATTCACAACAAAATCAACATTATAATCACGGATATTGAGTATAAATTCACCTTAGATATTTGGAAGAAGCCTCAAGGTGTTTTCTCTCCTAAAAAGTTATTCAAAATATAGCAGGACAAAAATCCTAACCTAAAAACATATTTATAGATTGTTGTTCGAGTTGGCCTAGTATGTGCTGGATGCCTGTCACAACCCGAGTGTACAACCTAGAAGTAATATAGTTCTTAGAGCCATAAGATATCCGGAGCTAACCCATGGCATGGAAATAACACTAAAATGATCTGATTTATAGATAAACTGAGGGGAAGCAGATTGAATTTTTAAAACACCACTGAGTAATGAAATAGTTGGAATTAAATCAAAGAAATAATTACTGAGTCTAACACCAAAGTATTAAGCCGAAAATTGATGTCTCCCAAGAGCACACAAGTTCAAGTAATATAGGACTAGAAGTCTTGATTATCGATTCCGTAGAGACTTATCAATTTAATTGTTTAAGGTTGTTTCTTATTTCGCTATTCTATTAAATAGTTGAAATGGGGAATTGTTTGGGAAATTAACTACTAAAAACTTTAAATATAAAATTAACTAAAGTTGTTGCAAACTTGGTTTTACTTCAGATGATAATGAAAATCTAGGGAAATGACACTTTTAGTTTTAGGTTGAGTTTTCAAGACGTGATTACACTAGAACGATTCTTCCTATGGTTGCTAGTTGCAAGTTACTATCCCATTCCTAGCCACTTTCCTAAGCATATAAGAACTATCTCATGAACCCTAATGCTTATATCCCTATGGTCAGAGGAGAAACATTAAACGACGGTTATGCCTACTTGTATTTCAACTAAATAGGGTTGAAGGGTATATCCCTATCCTCAACAACAACTTCTATCCTCTCACCAATGGGTTCAAAGGTCTTCTATATTTACCTTTAACCCTTTCGGTTCCCTCTTCCAAGTTCAATCAAAAGCCATCAGATTTACTTACAAGTTAATCAGGCTAGCGAATAAGTAATTACAACAAGTAAATATTAACAACCATTAATGAAGAATCAAAACTAGTATAAAATCAGTCTATCAAACATCAACCATCCACCATGGCCAAAATCCTAGAGTATGAATTTAGCCACTCATAGACAAGTGGAAAAACAAAGACTTAATTATCAACATTCAAAATAAATAAAGAAGAAAAGAAGAAACCCTGTGTAGAACTTGTCTCCTCTTCCAAGAGGCTTACAACCCTTACAAAATGATATACGGAATATAAAAGTGATCAAAAGATGATTTAATAATGACCCAGAAGCCATATATATAGTTGAGCCTTCAAATGGCGCTTCTACCCTCCACACATAGCTTTAAAATCATCAATTTCTGCTTCAGAATAAGTCTGGCTTGCCGCCCCACTTATAGCCCCAAGTTGGGCTCAAGTTTCTTCTGAAGTTTGGCTCCGAGCGCCCAGCCCCATCTCTAGCACCAAGGAGTTAGCCAAATTTCAACACCTCTAGATCATCTGGGCGCCCCGCGCCTCTCATAGCCCCCGGATGTTAGTCAAATTTCTTAGCTCTAGTACCTCTCTGGCGCTCAGCCCCATCCATCTCACAAGAATTTTGAGAAATTTCTCTAAGTATGGAATGCTCTGTGACTCCATGCCCTCCATCTCACCAAGGTGTTGAATGAAACATCTCTGAAGTTTGGGACTTGGCGCTGGGCGCCAGCAATAGCCCTAACTTTAATGTGCATTTTTCTGAAGTTTAGGATCAGGCGCTGGAGGATCCTTCTTCTCAGCTTCTCAAGCCCTCAACCTCGGGTCATTTTGGATAATTTTTCCTTGGTTTCCTATTCAAAACATCTCAAATCATTTGTTATCATACAAAATACACAAACACATAAATTTATGCATTTCATAAGGATTATGAACTCAAAAAAAATTAAAGTATATGCAAAAACATGGAAAATGGGTATAGAAATATGCCCAACATCACCACCCCACACTTACACTATTGTTCATCCTCAAACAATCCTTAATGCACACATAAACTCATCTTTTACCACCACACTTGGCACCTCTATCAATTCCTACTCAACCAATTAGCATAGAGCATAAATCAAGTGGTTCATCAACATACACTAATTCTCATCAAGAACATATAAAGGTTTCACAATGAAGACCACATAACCTATATAATTGACACATCCGTTTAAAACATAGGCCAACATGATTAAGCATGAAATATGAAATAAATAGTACACCGAATTAGACATCTTGTGCCTCTCTCAAATTATCAATGCAAAAATATGGAACATAGAAAGCAAGGCACCCTCATGCTCACAAACGATGTAATGCACATATGACACATACCATAAGCTTTTCCTTCATGTACATTTAGACTACTTGGTTATTTCAAGAGATTCAGATCACAAGGACTTTTATTGGTTGTAATGTCAGTTAAGGGACGGGTAGGAATGATATTTATTTTATAGTGACTACCATCCTAAGCACTTTTAAGACTTTTTTTTATCTTTCAAGTCCACCATCTTTTCCTTGATGCTCACCCTTCACTTCACTCACCCTTTTTCTTTCCTTTTCATGTCCCTTTTTTCACTACTTGATTGCTAGTTTCTGCTTATAGAATCAATAAGGATTGTGTAATTATAGCTCTATTTTTCATTGTCCTAGCAGCAAGTATAACAACACAATTCTTTGGGCACCCTTTTTTCTTATTTTCTCCTTTTACCATAATTTTTCTTTTTCCCTTAACATTATACTTCAGTGGACCTTTACTTTCAAGTCCCAAAGTGTCTAACACTATTTTAGATCAATAAGTCTGAGATCTCACATAAAGAGGGATTAAGCTACTCTCGTGGTTAAGAAATAATAAAGCTTATGGCTCAAAGGGGTTCTAGGGAAAATGTATAGGAAGGCAAAACAAACATGGGGAAAACATGATTTTTTCAAAGAAATGCCTTGATCATTTCCTAAATCCCTACAATTAGCTATCCTACGTACACTAAGGCAAGTTCTAGATGCTACAACATGTACAAACAAGAAAATTTAGCTTACTTCTCATGGAAATCAAGAATCTAGTCGGTTTCCTACAATTACACATTCACACAATCATATTGAATGACGTTTTTTTTATTATTAAGCCCTTATCATTTTGAGTCAAATTAAAGAGATATGTGTGTATCTCATAGATTCCTCACTTATGCATTCAAGATGACCACTTTATTGAATCTAGCGCAACAACTAAGCATAATATCAACAAGCACACAAGTGAATGATCTATGACTCAATCCTAAAAATAAAAAAATGTGATGAATTTCCCTTAAGACGATTGTCATCCATCTATCATAGGAAAGGGTCAAAACTCTAAGACAACAATGATACCTAAGAAAATGAAAAAATTACCCGGTTCAAAGGACTCCCTTTCAAAAAAGAATCGAGGCCATAAGAAAAACCGAAGGATGGGTGATGTATGCCAATTTTCAAAAAATTTTCAAACAAAACTCGATGACATACTCACCCTTGGCCCACAACATATAGACTCTAAAATTAATCTACAAAAACTAACAAACTATAACAATCTCAACTAAAAGAGACAAACATAATATCCAACATCACAAGACATCTAAGTCAACAACATCATCAATACTAACTATTACAAAAAAGGCCTAACAAATCATAGAGCTACTACCATGGGGACTGAAAACTCATGCTACAATTACAAATTTAGCAAATATAAAAAAACAGGAACTCTTTCCTCCACCCCACGCTCAAATAGTGCACTGTCCCCAGTGCAAAAGAAAATATAACAAGTAGGTAGAGAGAAGAAACTTCCTGGGCTGCTAAGCACAATCATCATCATCATCATTAGGATTGTAATCTTGATCCTCATCCTCATCATCATCGCCATCAACCTATATGGCACCCATACTAGCAACATCATCCTCATCCATGTACAAATCATCAACTCCATCAGTCAGCACCATAGCCTCATCATCATCCAGAGGCTCCTAAAAGATTGGGCCCACTTGGAACATCAATATAGCACTCTCTATTAGTAGGTACCTCGCCTCGAGGGATATCATCTCCTCTTTTGTTGGTCGACCTCCTAAACTCAGCTGCAAATCTAGTATCCCAAATATCCGACCCTGCCAACTTTCATCACTAGCCTGATGATTAGCTATAATGAGGAGTGAAGTTGTGGAAGTAATGGTATCCTTCACCTTTTTAACATCCATCATCTTGCCTTCCAGGTGCCCTGCTAGAGGTAGACGAAGGTCTGCCTCCTCCTCCTCAATGCCTGCTCCTTGCAAAAACTGGGTCAAGAGACTGCCAAAATAATATTTCCACTTGTAGTTGTCCCTCAATCTCCTCACATTATCCCGAAGTACCGCAATAAAGTTGATGGGTGTCCCTTTCATAAGCATGTACACCAACTTCTCTAGTGAAGATAACGACTCGACGCAACAACCTATTGGGTCTACCAACGAGTCGTTGTGTTGCCCGTTGTTAGGCTTCCTAGAATTTTCATCCATTGACCACAGGAGGAACCAATGACCCATTGGTTTATCCAACCAATCATGGTACCTCTTGTTGCCGGTTCCAATGAGCCTAGATCCCAAGCCTCCGGACCAACGACTGGTCCTAATGAGTCATGGTCTCAACCAACGACTTGTTGAGTGACTCGCTGGTCCCCTATCGACATTTTTTCCATATTTTTCCCAGGGATATTTTTGTAATTTTCCACCTTTTTAATTTCTAAACTACGTCGTTTTGGATTATTTTTATGGAATTTAGAGGGGTAATTGATGATTACTTCACCCCTCTCATTCCCTCAGAAAAATAAGTTCGTAAGATTTCTCTTAGAAACACTCAGAGCAAGGGCAGACAGTTTCTTCTCAGATTCTCAAGAGGTATTCTCCGGAATTTCTTCACCAGGTATTTGGGAACCCATAAGGGAATCATTCTTCCCTTGTGTCCCCAAAACCCTTTCTAAATTTTCTATTAGTTATAGCCCTGTGGTTTCGAAAGGTAGAAGGTTTTCAGACAAAATTCTATAAATTTCAAGTGGAATATTATCCATGTTATTAGTTGCTATGTTTTTCCTTAATTCTTAGAAATCATGTGGAAACTAGCTTCTTGTGAAATGATTTAGCCCTAGCTTTTGACTGTAGTATATTAGGGTCTAGCATAATTGAGTAGTTAATGCAGTTGCTTGACTCTATCAGTGTTGGGATTCCCATATTATTAAATTTAGTTGAAATCTCAGTAAACTGCATGCTAGTCCAGCTTTAGTTAGAATATCAGTGTACTCAGTATTATTCGGAAATGTCAACTGATCAGTTTGACTACAGTCTTTACTTGAGGTATTAATTGTGCTTCCCAGTTATCAGTTACCTCAGATATCATATATCAAATGTTAGTGGTTCTTTAGACGGTTATGACACTTACAGATAAGTAGCTCTGACCAGTCTTAGAATCCCCAGCCTCAGTTTCAGTTTGTTCTTTAGAAGGTTGCGACGCTTCCAGATAAGCAACTCTAGCTAGTCTTAGAACACCAATTACAAAATCCAGTCTAATAAGACTCTCAGGGTACTTCCATATAGGCATTCCTAACTTAGTCTGGGATCCCAGTTTGGAGTTATTGCTTAGTAGTCAGTTTAAGATTATCTAGTGGGAGTAGGAGTTAGCACCGAGCGGATTGGGGTTCCAATGCACTTAGGTTCCCAGAACTATGCTGCCACAATAGGTTATTTTATTGGCCCTATGGCCCCAGATTTATAATCACCCAGTTCATGCCTTTATACCCTAGCAAGGTATATTAATTCCTACCAATGGGGTGTAAATATCGGAATCCACATCTAGCTCACGTGGTTATATGTCGGTTATAACCTCTCCCACTAGTCAATACAGTTTCAGTTTAGCTCAGCTTAGAACATTTTCAGTTTACTCAGTTCAATTTAGTTTAGTACAGTTAGCTCAGATCAGTATCTCAGATTTAGGGCATGTCTATGACCATCAGATAGTGTCATTTTGACTATCTCAGTTATATTTCAGTTTGTTCAGTTTTAGTATTTCAGTTGGTCACTGCATGTCATCACAGTTTAGTTATTTATTCTTTATGCTATATTTTCTTCCACTTACTTAGTATATTCAAAGTACTAACTCATACCTTCTATGCTGTATCGTATTATGATACAGGTGCAGGTTCTTAGCCTCAACACCACTAGTAGATCTTCTTCAGGTGATATCAGTTGTACCGGTGGTGAGTCCTCATCTTTCGAGGATGATGTTTATTTTCTTCAGTTATCTTCATTCAATTATACTTTAGAGTTAGCTGGGGGCTTGTCCCAGCAATTCATCCGTTGCAGATGTCTTTCAAACATAGATTCAGACTTTCAGTTTTTGCTTTCAGATGTATAAGCTTTCATTATTCAGTTCTTCTTAAATGGTTTTATTTTTAAGCTTCCACTATGATTACCCAGATTACCAGTGTTATGATAGACCATGGGTTGACTTGGGATTACTTTTGACTCCAAATACCATGTCCTGTCCAGGGTATAGACTCGGGTCATGACAGGCATGACGCCCCATCTATAGCCCCATAGATTTAGAATTTTTTTTCTTTAGGGATTGGGGCTGGCGCGACACACCACCCATAGCACCATCCTGAAAGATTTTTTTCTTCTAGAGTTTAACACCTGGCACCCTACGCCAGGTATCTCACCCCATACTTAAACTTTTTCACATCATTTTCCTAGCTCTTTTTGCCTCCAAATCTCTATTCTTCTCTACAAAAAACGAAAGAACAAAAATTTAAAAAATGTTAGAAAGATAGGTTGCCTCCCACCAAGCGCCTTAGTTATAGTCGTGGCATGACATTCATGGGTTGTCTCCCATACTATGCTTGATTTAACATTGCAACATGATTATGGTCACTTTCACTCCTTTATCCAAGTGAAACAACAACCAAACTCACAATCTGATAAAATCTCATGCATCCCACGTCGCTCAACTAACTGATTGCACCCTTCAGGTTCTATAACTGTCTTAATTGTGAAGTCCTCATAGTGAGGAGGAATCCTTGCTACTTTAAACACATCAAAAACTACCTCCTAACCATCCACCCTCATAGACATCTAACCCGTCTTTACCTATATGACAGCATCGGCAGTGGCTAAAAATCCTCTCCCCAAAATGAAGGGAACTACTGCATCTACTTCGTAATCTAGGATTATGAAGTCCATCGGTAGGATTAAAGGGCCCACATTTATCAAGACGTCCTCTATTATTCCATCAAGGTAGGCAAGAGATATGTATGCAAGTGGCAAAGTCATTGTGGTGGGATTTGG
>JACEIK010000095.1:209933-221996 GCA_018107945.1 Datura stramonium | reverse complement strand
GAATGGGTCCAGTCCCTGTGGGTTCGATAATCCGGTTCTTAAAAAGAGCCACTATATTACTTGCACGACCCGTACACTTGCGGACGCGCTCGATGCGGGCGACGTCAGTAAGTTCACAAGTAACTGTTTCAATACATCAAGAAATTTCAAGTAGAATAAGACCTTTGTCTGCTTCTTAAATCTTTATGGAAATAGGGGCGGTGGTCTGGCTACTACAACTTTTGGTTATGAGTTGCTTGCCTCATCGACCTCATTCTTGGACTTCACAACCTGCTCATCATCGATCTTGTTTTTTCTAGGGATCACCTTACTCAACTCTTTACCACTGCGCAAAGAGATTGCGCTCATATTTTCCTTGGGGTTCTTCTCAATGTTACTCGAAAGTGCCCCTTTCGATCTATTTGTCTGCTGCAGGTCCAATTGCCGTATCTACCTCTCAAGCTCATGGATAGACTTCTATATCTCATTCACCATCTGAATCTTACACCTCCACTGCTTCATTGTCTCCTTAAAAGAACTTCTCAGCTATTGGCCCTGAGCCCTTGGATAAGCATTTTGGGGCCTTTGGAAGTTTTGATTCCCTCCCCATGAGGATTGGCTACATTCCGATACCCCTGGTTATATCCATTACATGTAAAACCTCCACCACGACCTTGTTATCCCACAAAGAATACAGGTTTAGTGTTAAGTGGTTAATCTGAATATGTGTGTCTTTCTCCACTTGCCTCGCATGATGGTGGTGGAGTCTGAGCTTGATGTACCTACTATACTTAGCTTCCTGCTGTTGCGGTCACAAGCTTGTTAATCACATTCACTAGCTGGATAATGTCTGCTCTGATTGCCGCAACACCATCTACCTCAAGCTTTCCTGGCACCTGCTGTGAATCCTCTACCTTAGACTTGATAATCTTGACTCCTCACTGACATGAGGTTCAAAGAGCCTCAATTTCATCATATCTCTTGGACAGGATCTATCCCTGTGCAGTAGCATCAAGCAAGATCTTTTACTTGGGCTTCAGGCCATCTATAAAGTTGTGCCCAATTATCTCCTTAGGGCTTATGTGGTGCGGACAATCTCTCAAATAGCCCTTGTATCGTTCCCTCGCTTGAGCTAAGTTTCACCATCTTTCTGCACAAACCTAAAGATCTTCCTTCTCAACTCCTTAGTTCTCCTTGAAGAGAAAAACCTGTTGATGAATTTGTTGGAAAAAGCCTCCAATGTGGTGATGGAACCTGCTGGCTCATTTTGAAGCCACTCCTTGGCTTCACCAAATCAGCGAGAATGGAAACAATGTCAGTTTAACATATTCATCTAATACATTTTGGTAATGGAAATTCTCACTCAGCTCTACAAACATCATCAGTTACCTATGGGGATCTTTGTGCGGCTTGCCCTGATATTGGCAAGTGTGTTGACCAACTGCATGGTCCCTTCCTTCAACTCGAAGTTCCAGTGATGGCCGACTTGACGATTGCTTTAGAAGCTTTCTCCAAGTTCGGCCTAGCAAAGATAAAAAATGGAACTCTCTCCTAATTTTTTCCCTATGCGTTCTCATTATTCTCCATGATTAACCTTTGAAAGGTTCTCACAATTTCAGGATCAAGAGAAGCCAAAAGTGATTCTTGACTTCTCGTACTTGGCATACACTAAGCACACAAACCTGTAAACTTCACAAAAAACAAGAAATAGACATAAAATACAAAATAACGAAATAAAATCCTAACCTAAAAACAATTAAACAATATTCAGGTCCTGGAAAACAGTGCCAAAAAACATGATATCGCCTAAGCGCATACAAGCGCACGTGGTCGTCAAGTAATATAGGACTGTAAGTCCTGATTATCGATCTTAGAGACTTGCCAGTTTAATCATTTAGGGTTTTTTCTTATTTTGCTACTCCATCAAACAGTTGAAATGGGGAATGGTATGGGAATTAACTACTACAAACTCTAAATATAAAATTAACTAAAGTTGTGGGA
This sequence comes from Datura stramonium, assembly GCA_018107945.1. Classification (NCBI taxonomy): domain Eukaryota; kingdom Viridiplantae; phylum Streptophyta; class Magnoliopsida; order Solanales; family Solanaceae; genus Datura; species Datura stramonium. Next base: position 220,016 of record JACEIK010000095.1, on the reverse strand, counting down.
AACTTGGTTTAACTTCAGATGATGCTGAAAATCTAGAAAAATGGCACTTTTAGTTTCGAGTTGAATTTTCAAGACGTAATTACACTAGAAAGATTCTTTCTATGGTTGCTAGTTGAAATTTACTATCCCATTCCTTGCCACTCTCTCGAGCATCCAAGAGCTATGTCATGAACCCTAACGCCTATATCCCTATGGTCGCGGAGAAACATGACACGATGGTTATGCCTACTTGTATTTCAACTAAATAGGGTTGAAAGTTATATCCCTATCCTCAAGAGTCTTTGACTTCCTATTCTATATTTACCTTTGATCCTTTTGGTTCTCTTTCCCAAGTTCAACCGAAAGCCAATAGATTTACTCACAAGTTGATCATGCTAGTGAATAAGCAATTAAAACAAGTAAATATAAACAACCGTTATGAAGAATCAAAACAAGTATAAAATCAGTCTATCAAACATCAAGCATATACCGTGGCCAAAACCCTAGAGTATGAGTTAAGCCACTCATACACAAGTGGTAAAACAAAGACTTAATCATCATCATTCAAAGTAAAATAAAGAAGAAAAGATGAAACCTAGTGTAGAACTTGTCTCCTCTTCCAAGCGTCTTACAACCTTACAAAATGATATACGAAATTTTAAAATGATCAAAAGATGATTAACAAATGACCTAGAGGCTATATGTATAGTTCATCCTTCGAATGATGCTTCTACCCTCCACTAATTAGCTTTTACATCAACAATTTCTTCTTTGAAATAGGCCTAGCGGGCCACCCCACCTATAGCCCTATGTTGTCTAAAGTTTCCTCTAAAGTTTGGCTCCGGGCGCTCCGCCCCATCCATAGCACAAAGGAGTTAGACAAATTTCAACACCTCTGGATCATTCGGGCGCCTCGCGCCACTCATAGCCCCCGAGTGTTAGTTAAATGTTTTGTCTCTAGAACCTCTCTGGCACCCAGCCCCATCCATCTCACAAGAATTTTGGGAAATTTTTCTATGTCTAGAATGCTCTGGGGCTCCATGCCCTCCATCTCACCAAGGTGTTGAATGAAACATCTCTGAAGTTTAGGACCGGATGTTGGGCACCAGCCATTGCCCCAGATCCTTCTTCTCAGCTTCTCAAACCTTCAACCTTGGGTCATTTAGGTCCTTTTTCCTTGGTTTCCTGCTTAAAACATTTAAAATACTTTGTTAGCATACAAAACACACAAACACACGAATTTATGCATTTCATAAGGATTATGATCTCAAAACAAGGTAAAAGATGGCAAAAACATGGCAAATGGGCATAGAAGTATACCCAACATAAAAAATACTAATTGTTTGTCTGAAAGCCTCTACTAACTGATGAGTTTCTAGGACAAGTTCCCATCCAACTCTAAAAAGTTTGAAACTAAAAATAAGACTAAAGGTATCTGAAATAAACATAACTCCAATCCTCGAATGATAAGGACTCACCACGGATAGATGCTGATGGGCATCAACTTGAAGCTAACTGTGATGCTTTGCCTGAGTACCTGACCCTATATCATAATAGGATATAGCGCAAGAGAACGTATGCGGTCAGTACTTCGAATGTACTAAGCATGTGAGATGTGCAATAGACTAAATTAAATAAGTTGATAATCTAAAATGCAGTACTGAATGCATAATTTAAATTATCTGAGATGCATAAATACTGATATGGAATAATAGGCTGATGATGCATGATGAAAGTATAAGTAAAACTAGTTTGAGGGTCATGTACATGCACTAAAAACTGAGTCTATAACTGTGACTGAAACTATAACTGTACTCAATTATGGGAGAGCCTATTAATCGACATAAATCATGTGAGCTAAATGTGGAGTCTGATGCATATGATCTATCAAGAGGAACAAATATACCAGGGCATAAAGGCATGACTAGTATAGTTTTGGGACCTGGGTGCGCTGAACCCCAATCCATCAGTGCTAAGTACTACTCCCAACTGATAATTACTAATAGCTCATAAACTGGTGTTCTAAGACTAAGTCAAAAACTACATTATATGAAAGTTTTATGAGGGTCTAAAGTAATTGAAAATACTAGTTATGCTGTCAAAATATACCTACTAAAATTATGATGGGATCGTGCGTTCATAACACGCCAAGCTTTTCTAAAGTAATGCTAAATCATAAAGACTAAACTCTGAAATCATTCTAAAATCAATGACACGAAAATATGATATGTAACTAAATGTAAAATCATGAATATCTATAATAATGATCATAGTATTCTTGTAAAACACTGAGATAATAAGGGACATCATAAACTGAATAAGAATCCTAAGACATGATTTCTAAAAGACTGAGGTTTCTATATTTTCTGAAAGTGTTTGAGACACAAGGGTGAAATGACAACCTTCGTTGAACAATCCCATCTACCTTGAGTCATAGAATTCTTTCTAGAACTTCGAACCTTGATGCTTTTGGAGAAGAACCCTAGTTCTTGACTTGAGAGAATTTAATCGTTTCTGATGTTTGTTTTTTGAGTGTTTAGCAGAGAGTGATGGTAAGGATCGAATAACTCCCCTAAATCCCCAAAATAAAAGACCCCAAAATTGCGTAATTTAGGAGTTAAAAGTATAGGAAGTTATGAAACTACCGCTGGAAAAATATACTGAAAATTAGTCGTCCAGCACCTATGAGCAACACCACAACTCGTTGTGTCATACCACCTCTTGTGGTGTGCACTCGTGTTCACTGGGACAATTTTGTACCTTTATAGAATCTCATGCCATGGCTCATCATGATGATCCACCCTTTAATACCATGACTCATGGTTCCTTCTCGTGATTACTAAAACAATTTGAATACTTTTTGAACTTGTTACCGCGAGCAGACAGGATGGGTCGTTGCCTGGTACCACGAATCATCCTTTGATGCATGGTGTCTGGACTAACTTGTGTTCTGAATTGCATTTTATGACCACAACTGGAACCCATGACTCGTCCTATCTCACCATGGCTTATGGTGTAAGTCGTGGTGACTGAAACTCAAAAGAAACTCTATATTGCCTACCACGAGTCAACCCACAACTTGTGGTCTCACACCACAATCCGTGGTGTGAGTCATTCTAAGGAAAAGTTCAATTTTTCTAGTTGTTTCTGCCTCATATCTAGGATCTGATCTTCAGAAACTTTTGAGGTATTACGATATCTCCCCCTTGGGAACATTTATACTCGAATAAAGACTAACAAAGCTAAAAAGATAGGGAAAGAGCTACAAACCCAAAACTGAATGCTAAGCATTAAATACTAATGGAATGACTGACTCCGGACAGAGATATATATATGCTGAATTGATTTCATGAATCATGCATGCATACTAAGATATGAGAGCAACGGAGGGACATGTAACTGAGTAGAATACTAAGGAGGAAACTATTACCTCAAGCTGGAATTAAACGGGAGGGAAAGAGATAAGGATACTTGGTCATCATGTCTACTTCTTCATCCCATGTAGCTCCCTCTACAAGCTGACTCCTCCAAAGGACATTCACTAAAGTGACTTCCTTATTTCTCAACTTACAAACTTGACGGTCAAGAATCTCAACTGGGACCTCCACATAAGAGAGACTATCTTTCACGCCCATACTCTCCAAAGGAACAACTGAGATCGGATCACCAATGTACTTCTTTAATAAAGACACGTTGAAGACTGGATGCACTAATGCTAACTCCACGGAAAGTCCAACTCATAGGCCACATTGCTAAAACGCCTCAAGATCCTATAAGGACCAACATAGTGGGGACTGAGTTTTCCTTTCTTACCAAACTTCATTACCCCTTTCATAGGTGAAATTTTCAAATAAACCAATCATCAGTAGAAAGCTCAATCTCTCTTCTCCTCACATTTGCATATGATTTCTGACGACTCTGAGCTATTTTCAGCCTATTTCTATTAAGCTGAACCTTCTCCATAGCCTCACGAACTAAATCAGGCTCGATAAAAGTAACTTTACCAACCTCAAACCACCCTATAGGAGATCTACACCTCCCACCATAAAGTGCCTCAAACGGAGTCATCTGAATACTGGAATGGTAATTGTTATTATAAAAAAACTAAATGAGAGGTAAGTGATTATCCCAACTACCTTTAATGTCGATCATGCAACCTCTCAGCATGTCCTATAAAGTCTGAATGGTCCACTCGACTTGACCATTTATTTGCAGGTGAAAAGCTATGCTAAGCTTAACCTGGGTACGGAGACCTTTTTGAAACATCTTCCAAAATTATGAGGTGAACTGAGTCCCCCTATTAGAAATGATAGACAAAGAAACTTCATGCAACTTGACTATGTAACAACCCGAGTCTACACCCTGGACATGATATGTTACTTAGGGCCACAAGTGACCCCAAGCTAACCCATGGTATAACATACTATTGAAATACTAAAAATAAGCTATAAGCGGAAGTTTTGAAATTATTACTGAGATAGATGTCTTAAACAACAACAAAAGATAACATACTGAACTACTAACTTTGTTTGAAATCCAACTAAAAAATTGGTGAGTTGCTGGGACAAGTTCCCAGCTAACTCTAAGGTCTGAAATTAGTAACAAAATGCAATAGCTAGAAAAGAACATCCGGCCCTCGGTAAATGAGGACTCACCATAGAGGTCTGCTGAACGTCGTCGGAGAAGGACTACTACGATATTGAGTCTGAGAACCTACGCCTGTATCATAAGACGATACAACATAAAACATATGCATCAGTACTTTGAATGTACCGAGTAAGTGAGATATGAAGCTAAGTATAAGAATTCTGAAAAATCTAAAAGCAGTGCTGACAGGATGTACAAAGTCCATAACTAGAATCATAGATAGTGAAATCATCTGTAAAAGCTCAAAATGCTGCAAATACTAATAGCCAACTGAAGTTTATAGACACATCCGGGAACCTGGAGGACTAAATTGAACTAATGACTGTGACTATACTGGATTGAGTTGTACTGTATTATACTGCGGAAGAATTATAATCGACATATAGCAACATGAGCTAGACGTGGAGTCCGATGTATAACCCCCCCCCCATCGGAGAAGGCCCACTATACATTGCCATGGTATAGTAGCTGAACTGAGTGAACACTATCTGATACCCATTTGGGCTAATAACCTACGGGAGTAACGTAGTTGTAGGAAATTGGGTACGCTAAACCCCAACCCGCTCGGTGCTAAGTTCTACTCCTACTAGAAATCCTAATTTTTGACTAACTAGGCCGATAGCTTGAAACTGTTGTCTTAAGACTTAAGTCAGGAATACTTATTTAGAAGTACCCTGAGATTCTAAAGGACTTGATAACTGAAAGCTAAGTGTTCTAAGACTGGCCAAAGCTGCTTTATCTGAAAGTGTCGTAACCGTCTAAAGAACAACCTGATGACTGATGACTGAGACTATGAAGTTTTATTGAACTCATCAAGAGACTGAATGTAGTAAAACTGATCAGATGACATTTCTGTAAGGCACTGAGAGAGCTAAGTACTGACTGAGATTAAACAAGCAATAAGCTAACTATTGTTCATATAACTGTACTATCATGGTGATTAAAAGAACTATCAGAATCAAGAAACTTTCATATCTAGACAATTATACAAGACTCTTCCAATTACAATTCAAGATTAGGGCTAAAACACATATTTCATAGAAAAGATATCAACATGAATCATAGCTAGTAATAACCTTCAAGATTTCACAAGAATCATGGCAACAAGGAAGATTCATAATCTAACTGAAGAACAACCCTAACCTTGATCTTTAAAGAACTAGAATTGATAAGGTTTCTATAAGAGTTTTTGGGGCATAAGGGAAGAGAAATTCCTTTGTTGAAATCTCACATACCCGAATAAGGATCCCTGAGAAAGTCCTTGAGAATCTAAGAAGAAAGATTAGCTACCCTAGCTTGCTCTGAGAAGTCTGTACCTTTTTCTCATAATGTTTCCAAGAGATTTAGAGAGAAATGAGGGAGGAAGATCGACTAACTCCCTTTAACCCCTGGTAATTTATCCCAAACTGACGTTATTTAGGAGTTAAAATAATAGGAAGTTACAAAAATGCCCCTAGAATTCAGACTATTAAAACCCCACTGGCAGTTACCACGAGGGACCTAACGTCGTTAGGTCACTGGACAACTCATAGCCTCCCCTCGTTGCCACTGGCAACTTTTCCCCCCTATTTAGAGCTTAATTTACTACTTCACCTAACGATTCATCATGACTCCTAATGGATCATTTCACCACATGCTAAGATACTCTGAAACTCAAGTTTTCTACTATCTATCTCACCCCATGGGACACCTAACGACTCGTTAGGTGTCACAACTACTCATCGTCATCACTGGAATTTTCTCTTCTTCCACTCCATCCAAACTATGACTCACTTTACGAGTCATCAAGTGGCACCATGACTCGTCCCCCAACTTTTTAAGTCTGCAGGAAATCCCAATATTCACCAATTGAGGCACACACGACGGGTCACTTAATGACGTGTTGAGTCACTCTACGACTCATTCTGTGACCAGTGCAGGTTTTCCTATTTTCTTCATTTTAGTTCCCTGGTTTGTTCTTAGGGACTTTTGGGGTGTTACTGACTAACTCCCAGTGGTAAACCGACTAACTCCCAATCGTAAAGTCCAGAGTAATTTTCAGCTGAATCTGTAGTCTTAACTAGCAGGAAATGTGCTGACTTAGTCATCCGGTCTACTAGTGCCCATATAAAATCATGTTGTTGGCATGTACGAGTTAAACCGGTAATGAAGTCCATATTTATCTCTTCCTACTTCCAAGTAGTAATGTAGATATCCTGAGTCATACCTCCTAGTTTCTGGTGTTCAACCTTAACCTATTGGCAATTAGGACACTTAGCCTTAAATTCTGTGATATCCCTCTTCATTTCATTTCATCAATAGACTTCTCGTAGATCACGATACATTTTAGTGGGACCTTAGTGAATAAAAGACCGATAACTATGGGCTTGTGTCAATATCTGCTACCTCAAATCACCTACATTTGGAACACAGAAGTGATTCGGATAACAAAGCACACCATCTTCCCCTTTGGAGAAAAGCTCCACCTCTTTCTTGAGGACTTCTTTCTTCAACTTAAGCAAAATCAAATCATCATCCTGCTTCATTAAAATTCATCATAAGATAAGATTCTGAACCATTCTGAACTATAACTCCACCATTGTCTAAATCAACCTGACGAACTCCCAAACGAGCAAGCCTGTGAACATTGCGAACCAAATCTTTCTTCTCATCCTCAATGTGAGCAACACTACTCATGGATAATATATTAAGGGTATTGACCACTACGCTGGCTTTACCCGGATGGTACAAGAACCTTATATCATAGTCTTTCAACAACTCAAGCCATCTCCTCTGATGAAGATTCAAATCCTTCTAACAGAACACATACTAGAGGCTTTTGTGGTCAGTAAACACATTCACATGAACACCATAGAGATTGTGCATCCAAATCTTTAAGGCAAAAACTACTGCTGCCAACTCAAGATCATGAGTCAGGTAATTCTTCTCATGAACCTTGAGCTATTTGGAAGCATAGATATAACCTTACCATGTTGCATAAACACGCAACCAAGGCCTATTCTGGAGCCATATTAATAAACCACGAACCCATCTGAAGCCTCTAGTAGAGTAAAAACTAGAGCAGAAGTGAGTTGAGTCTTTAACTCCTGAAAACTTTTCTCGAAAATATCAGACCACTGAAATTTGAATTTCTTTTGAGTTGATCTATACATATGAGAAGCGATAGAGGAAAAACCTTCCACAAACCATCTATAGTAGCCGGCTAAATCCAAGAAATTCCTAATGTCTGATGGTGAGGTGGGTCTAGGCTAGCTGCTTCCGTCTTTTGAAGATCAACCTGAATGCCCTAATTGGAGATAATATGAACAAGGGATGATATTGATTTTAAAAAGAATTTGCACTTGCTAAACTTACAAAATAACTGGCGATCTTTTGGAATTTGCAAGACAATCCTCAAATGGTCTGTATGCTCATCCTTGCTTCCAAAATAAATAAGGATGTCATCTCTGAAAACAATGACGAACATATCCAAATACTGTTTGAACACTATACTCATCAAGTCTGTAAAAGCTGTTAGAATATTCGTTATTCCAAAAGACATAACCACAATTTTACAGTGACTATATCGAGGTTTGAAGGCTATTTTCGGAATGTCCCATTCCTTGACTCTGAGTTGATGGTAGCCGAATCTGAGGTTTATTTTTGAAAAGTAACTAGCACCCTGAAGCTGATCAAATAAGTCATCCATCCTAAGAATAGGATACTTATTTTTGACTATGACTTTGTTCAGCTCATAATAATCGATGTAAATTTGAGAGAATCATCCTTCTTACGCATGAAAAGAATTGGAGCACCTGATGGAGAGATGGTGGGTATGATAAAGCCTTTGTCTAAGAGGTATTTCAGCTGATCTTTCAACTCCTTAAGATCAGCTGGAGGAATTGATATAAGTTAGGTATCTGAAAGAAGGTCTATCTCAAAGTCAATTTCCCATTTGGGAGGGCCTCTGAGAGGATCTTTGAAAAACACTTCTAGAAACTCATTCACAATTGAAACAGACTGAAGGGTTGGGGTTTCGAACCTGGATTCATTAACCTAAACTAGATAGTAAATACGACCCTTATAGATCATTTTTCTAACCTTAAGGTAAGAGACAAATCAACCTATAGGCGCTGAGGTACTACCCATCTATTCTAAGACTGGTTCATTAGGAAACTAGAACGTAATGACTCTTGTTCTATAGTCGATTGAGGCATAAAATGAGTGTAACTAGTCCATTCCAAGAATGATATCAAACTTAAGCATATCTAACTCTAGTAGATTAATGTGGTGATTTTTTGAAAAACTGAGACTGAATAATTCTTGTATACCCGTTTAGCTATGGCTGACTCACCAACAAGAGTAGAGACCAAGAAGGGTTCTGAAAAGATTTCAGGACTGGCATAGAAAATTACTGCAATATAAGGAGTCACAAAAGAAAGTGTGGCTCCTAGATCTAACAATGTATATACACTCAATTGAAAGACTCATAACATACCAGTGACTACATCAGGCAAGCTCTCTTGATCCTAATGAGATGACAAGGCATAGAAGTGGTTCTAGCACTGACCACCTCCCAGACCAGAAGTACCCTGCTGAGTTGGGCGATGTAAATCCCCAAAAATTCAAAATATAATTTCGAGACTTAAATCAGAAAATCTGGAAAAGCTGCAGAAAAGCTACAGGACGACTCACCTAACGGGTCGTTAAGTGACCTAACGACTCTTTAGGTGAGACGTGAGAAGGCGTTTGAGAATTATAACAAGGGAGTCAGTGTACCAAACGAGGGACTTCACGAGTCGTGGTCACTCCACGACCCGTTGAGTCACTCGTGGTCAGACGTAGGTTGAGAATTTTATTAGTGGATTAGTGTACTTGACGGGTGGAGGAAATGAGTCGTGGTCCCCAGTTATGACTCATTATGTCCCCCATTACCAACCCGAGTAAGTTTTTACCTAGTGTACCTAACAAGTGTCACAATGATTCATTGTCAGTGGCAACGACTTGTTAGGTGACTCGTACCAACTTAGCATTTAATCTTTAGAGGTGAGCCAGTGTGGTCTATGATTGGTGATCATTAGTTGTGGTCAGTGACCACGAATCGTTAGGTCCCTCGTGGTGACCGACTGAGGAGCCTAGGTAGTGTACCTGACGGGAGTGACCACGAGTCGTGGTCAGCCTCCACGACCCATTAGGTCACCCATTAGGGTCACCTGGCAGTTTTTCTGTCACGCCCCGCCTTGAGGGGGTATGACTGGCACCTGGTGCCCTATTAGGACCTGGACTGCTAGACTACTGAGCCTAAGCACATTTGGTGCCTGGCTGGCTCTATCTTAGATTCCTAGAATCAACGGGCTATATAACGACTGTAAATACAACCTCCGACCGACTGGGCCTATAGCCACCTGTACTATAACTTCAGCTAACCAGAATCATACTTATGTAGGGAAACCTATGCGGGCCGACAAGGCCACCATG
>JACEIK010000095.1:174546-190932 GCA_018107945.1 Datura stramonium | reverse complement strand
CTAAAATATTTTTTCCATCATTGTAACCTAGGTAAAAACTTATACATATTTTATCATAAATTTATTCAATACCTAAATGTATACGTGATATAGACCCATCAAAAGATAATGAGATAAGGAGAATTGAGGGATTGATACCTCCACTTCCACGTGGAAGTGGTGTAATAAGTATGACAACTATCTAAGAATAAGTCATCAATTAGCTTTTGACCATTTTATTTTGTTTTTCCTTAGTACAAAGAATATTTAGATGTAGTAGTATGTCTATATATATGTATGCACGATAAAAATAAATTTTGGTGGAAAAATATTTTTACGCTATATTTGATCACTAATAATAAATAGAAGATCTTCATCAAACTTTTCAAAGATAGAATTTAAGATATGTTAAGGCCTTTTCATCTCTCTTTCAACATGATTTTCGTTAAAATCCAAAGTATTATGGTTATCGTGCTATTGTGGTTATTCATATTATTCTTTGTGTGTGTTTGTGTTGGTGATTTGTGTAGTGGGTAGTGGTTCTATGTTGATTGTGAAGTCGAGGATTTTGATTTTACGTATTGGTGGTGAGCTGTTTGTTTTGCATAGAAATATATACATAGCACATATTTATTGCTTTCGCCTTCTTGGCTTGTTGAGATGCCTTTGGGCTGTGGACTTTTACTTAGTTTATTGATTTTTTTTTGTGGCTATTTGAGATGCCTTTATGGTTGGACATTTACTTTAATAGTTGAGCCAGAGCCTATACGACCGTGAGACTTTCCGATAGTGTCGGGCTTGTACATTGTGTCATAATGCACTGATATTATATGCATGATTCTGGTCATTTGTGTAATGAGCCTCTAGGGGGATGTGTGGCCAAGATTTTTATTATTGTGAGACCTAGAATAGGGACAGGCAAGGTAGCATTGGACTGACGTTCATTCTATAAGGTTGTGACTAACGTGTTGGTATTATTTCCGATTTCAATGTCTGTTGTATTATCTCTATTTGTTCTGCTACTTTACATACTCAGTAAATTTTTGATACTAATGTCCCGATGCTTTATATACTCAATAAATTTCTGATATTGATTCCCCGAGCTTAGGGGCACTACATACATGCCTATAGGTGTTAATCAAAAGACTGCTCATGATCCTCGTTCGCTGAGTGAAGTCCCAGCCTATTGGTAAGCTTCATGTCGTTTGGAGTTACCTGTTTCTCTTATTTTATGAACATATGACTTTGTTGGGTAGGTCGCGGCCCTATCCAAATTATATAACTATTATTGAACCCTTAGAGGCTTGTAGACTTATGTTTTGAGTTCTGGTGTTGTTGTAGGTTTTATTGGCAATATTGTACAGTTGTTATTCCAAACTTCGGTCTTGCTAACCTACTATATATACATTCGGATTGTGGGCCAGCTTTCAATATGGTCGGTTGATTGTTTCCTTTTTATAGTTGTGAGGTTTGTTTATGAAGTTGAGCTTTGTCGGACAAGCTTGTTTTGTTGGTTAACTGCATGGTTTTCTTAGTCAAGTAAGCACCAGGTGCCAGTTGTGACTTCTCGAATTTTTGGGGCATGACATGCTTAATGAAGAAGGTACAAGAAATCTAAAGCTCAAAGCAACTATTGATGGTGTAAACCTTGTACCTTCAGAAAGGTTTTCCAAACGTAGTAGGTAGGTGAATTAACTCTAAATATGATAACGTAGTCATTTATATGATTTATGAAGTAATTATAGTGAGTGATAGCATCCCAGCTTGTCACAAATCTGGTCGAGGGCACACGGGCTAGTGCTTGGCAGGTTCAGGTGTTTGTTTCGGGTGTAGGAAGCCTGGACACATGCTTAGAGATTGCCCATCAGCGGGACAAACTTAGGTTGGGAGCCAAGACCCAGCTTCTAGTTCAGCAACCATTCTCTCACGCTCAGCACATCAGGGGGCATCTACCAGTACAGCTGGCAGTCAACGTCAGAATAGATTCTATGCCTTAGCATCCCGTCAGGAGCAAGAGGTCTCCCCGAACATGGTCACTGGTATGTTGTGAGTTTTCCATGTTGATGTTTATGCTTTGTTAGATCCGGGGGCTACCTTGTCTTTTGTGACACCTTATGTGGCCATTAGCTTCGGAGTCAGTCCCGAAGTCTAGTCAGAACCCTTCTCAGTTTCTACTCTAGTAGGTGACTCAATTATAGCTAGACAGGTGTATAGAGGTTGCCTAGTCTCAATCCTCAAGAAGGTCACCTCAGCAGATTTAATAGAGTTATCCATGACTGATTTTGATGTGATTCTCATCATGGATTGGCTATTAGCATGCTATGCTTCAGTTAATTGTAGAACTCGGGCAATCGGGTTCAGATTTTTGGGTGAACCAATTTTAGAATGGAAGGGTAGTTCAGCTGTGCTTGTAGGTTGTTTCATTTCCTACCTTAAGGCCGGAAAGATGATTTCTAAGGGTTGTGTGTATCATCTAGTTAGGGTTAAGGATGTTGATTCTGATACCCCAACTATCCAGTCAGTTCCAGTAGAACGTGAGTATCCAGAGGACTTTCTAGATGATTTACCGGGAATCCCTCCCTAGTGGAAGATCGATTTTGGTATTGACCTTCTTCCCGACACCCAGCCTATATCTATTCCTCCCTACAGAATGGCTCCAGACGAGCTAAAAGAGTTGAAAGAGAAGTTGAAAGGACTTGTTAGATAAGGGTTTCATTAGACTAAGCAAGTCCCCATGGGGTGCACTAGTTTTTTTATTCCGAAAGAAAGATGGTTCTCTTCGCATGTGTATTGATTATCGGCAATTGAAAAAGTCACCATCAACAACAGGTATCCTCTAGACAGGATTGATGATTTATTTGACTAGCTTCAAGGTGCCAAGTGTTTATCGAAGATAGATCTCAGATCCGAGTACCATCAGCTCAGAGTTCGGGAGAGTGACATCCCGAAGACAGCCTTCAGGATGCGGTATGGTCATTATGAGTTTGTAGTTATGTCTTTTGTACTAACGAATGCTCCCGCAACTTTTATGGACCTGATGAATAGGGTGTTCAAGCCATACTTGGACATGTTTGTGATTGAGTTTATAGATGACATCTTGATATACTCTCAGAGCGAGGAGGAGCATGTCGTTCATTTGAGAATAGTGCTTCAGTCTCTTAAGGATCATCAGTTATATGCCAAATTTATCAAGTGTGAGTTTTGGTTAAACTCCGTAGTGTTTTTGGTCAATGTGGTATCAAGTGAGGGTATAAAGATGGATTCTCAGAAAATCAAGGCGGTGAAGAATTGGCATAGACGGGTAAATACTTCAGATATTCAGAGTTTCTTGTGTTTAGCTGGCTACTATTGGAGATTTGTTGAGAGTTTTTCATCTATTGCAACACCTTTGACCAAATTGACCTAGAAGAAGGTGAAGTTCCAATGGTCGGAGGCTTGTGATAAGAGCTTCCAAGAGTTGAAGACTCGACTTACCTCAGCATCGGTGTTAACTCTCCCCGAGGGTACCGATGGGTTCGTGGTGTATTGTGATGCTTCAAGAATCGGACTCAGGTGTGTGTTGATGTAGCATGGGAGAGTGATAGCATATGCCTCTAGTTAGTTGAAAGTCCACGAGAAGAATTACCCGACCCATGATCTTGAATTGGCTGTGGTGGTATTCGCCTTGAAGATATGGCGAAATTATTTGTATGGGGTCCAGGTGGATGTGTTTACGGACCATAAGAGCTTACAACATGTGTTCATGTAGAAAGATCTCAATCTTCGGCAAAGAAGGTGGTTGGAGCTACTCAAGGACTACGAAAAGAGTGTCCTTTACCATCCAGGTAAGGCTAATGTGGTAGAAGATGCACTCAGTAGGCTCTTTATCGAGAGTGTGTCCCATGTTGATGAGGGTTTGAAGGAGCTGGTGAAAGATTTGCTTCGACTTGAAAGGTTGAGAGTTAGGTTGGTAGACTCGACATATGGCAATGTTGTTGTGCAGAGCGGATCAGAATTGTCCTTGGTGACTGATGTGAAAGCTAGACAAGATGAGGACCCGATCTTGGTAAAGTTGAAAGAATCCATTCAAAGTCAGAATGTGGAGGTCTTCTCCCAAGGGGGTGATGGTGTGCTTCGGTACCAGGGTCACCTATGCGTTCCAGATGTTGATGATTTGAGGAGTCGATGTTGCATGAGGCTCATGGAACTGGTTATTTTATCCATTTGGTTGCCACCAAGATATACCATGACTTATTGGAAATCTATTGGTGGAATGGCATGAAGAAGGATATTGCGGAATTCGAAGCCAAGTGTCCGAACTGTCAGCAAGTAAAGGTTGAGCATGAGAGGCCAGGAGGCGTACTTCAGGATATCAGCATTCCCACTTGGAAGTGGGAAGAAATTAATATGGATTTCATCATAGGTCTGTTTGTACTCGTCGACAATATAATTCCATTTGGGTTGTGGTAGACAGGTTGACCAAGGCTGCTTATTTTCTACCGATTAAAACCACGGATTAGGCGGAGGATTATGCCAAACTATATATCCAGGAGTTGGTCCGGTTGCATGGAGTGCCCTTATCCATCATTTCAGATCGAGGTACTCAATTTACCTCTTAGTTTTTTAGTTCATTTCGAAGGGACTTGGTACACAAGTTATGCTCAGCACAACATTTCACTAGCAAACGGATGGTCAAGCGGAGTGGATAATTCAGAACCTCGAGGAAATGTTGAGGGCATGCGTGATTGACTTCAAAGGTGGTTGGGATGATCACTTTCCCCTAATCGAGTTTTCCTACAATAATAGCTACCACTCTAGTATTCAGATGGCGCCATTCAAGGCTCTCTACGAGCGGAGATGTAGATCTCCCATCGGCTGGTTTGAGATTGTTGAGGCGGCAATAATAGGGCCGGATTCAGTTTATGAGGCAATGGAGAAGGTTTAGTTGATAAGGGAAAGGTTGAAAACTCCCCAAAGTCACAAAAAGTCTTATGCGGACGTGAGAAGAAGAGAATTAGAATTCTAATCGATGACTGGGTATTTCTGAGGGTGTCTCCCACAAAGGGAGTGATGAGGTACGAAAAGAAAGGGAAACTTAGTCCCCACTATGTTGGCCCCTACCGTATTGTTAGGAGAGTTGGAAAGATGGCATATGAATTGGAGTTTCCCTTAGAGTTATCTTCTGTGCATCCTGTGTTTCATGTATCGCTCTTGAAGAAGTGTTTGGGTGATCCAACTCTAGTTGTCTCGGTGGACAGCTTTGGTGTGAAAGACAACCTTAGTTATGAAGAGGTTCCGATGGACATACTGGATCGATAGGTTTTAAGGATAAGGAACAAGGAAGTAGCTTCAGTTAAAGTGTTATGGAAGAATCAACATGTTGAAGGAGCTACGTGGGAGGCCGAAGAGGATATGATGGCTAGATACCCACATTTATTCTCTACCGGCTCAGTTTCAGCTTGAGGTATTAGTTTTGCACTCAGACTCTATTTAGTTTTCATGTTCAGTTCATGTGTTTAAGTTTCTTTTATGTATATGGATGTGTATGTGAATCTTGAAATCAGTTTAGCTATATGGTTTGAATCGGAAATAGTCATTCCATCGGTTTTCAGTTTAAATGATTAGTATTTGAATATGATAATTGCATCTCTCTGCTTTGTTGTGTGTTTCCAACATTCTAGGATGAATGTTCCCAAGGGGGAGATATTGTTATACCCTGGAAGCCCAGTTATACCGAAGCCCAAAAATCAGGCCCGGGAGTTGAAACAGAGAAAAAGTGAAATTCTGGCATCGACTTAACGAGCCGTGGGAGACTCGTGAGATCAAACCTATGAGTCGTGATGTGACTCGTGGGGAAGGCCATGGAATCCAATTTGAAACCTGGAGAAGTGAGACTTATGAGCCCTGTAATTTCACGACTCGTGGTCGTGCCCCACGAGCCGTTAGGCCGGGCCATGGGGAGGGTAAATAAAAAGAAGAAAAGAAAAAGGGGTAGTGACTTTATGGAAGGTCCCTACGAAGTCGTGGTCAGCCCCACAATTGGTGGATGAGTCTTTGATCGTGCATGGAATAGATTTTGTCAAGGCAAGGCGTTGTAAATCACGATGGTGACCATGAGTCGGTCACCGCACGAGTTGTTAGGTCACCGTGACAGCCCTGTAAGATCGTAGAAAGGCAGACTTAACGACGCCTCCATGAGTCGTGACCTCAGCAACGAGCCGCTGTCCTCTGCTAGGACCACCTGACAGCTATTTTCTGCGAATTTAGTAAGGGTTTTTCCATAATTCCTAAGTTCCTAAGGCCTAAACTTCGATGTTTTGGGTTATGAATAGTGATTTTGAAGGGGTTAAGTTCATTTTAGGCCTCATTCATTCATGCATGCAAGGTAGAAGACCTGAGAGGGTGATCAAGTCTAGCATTCATCAATTTCCTTTTAATTTCCTATTAGGCATCTAAAGAAGTGTTAGAATTAGCTACCAACAACCTATATAGGGTTTGAATGGGTGATTTATTTCACACCCATGCCAAATCCTCTCTAAAGTATGAAATTCCATGTCTAATCTATGGGGTTTTAACCCAAATGCATGAATCTTCTATTTCTATACAGGGGTATGATTTGATTATGATTCTCGTTTATTGAATTATGAAGCATGGGCAATTTTATAATATTTCCAATTTAAAATCATGATTCTAGTTTTATGAATTGAAAGCGCATAGATGAAATATTCGGTGGAAAGATGAGATTTGTGATGAGTATATGATGATGATGAGATATTATGATGAAAGTATGTTTTGAAGCTACCCCATGTTTAGGTTATGTTTTTTATAAGAATTGAGTATTCCTTTGGGCATGATAAAGCATTGTGGAAATGCTCACATGTTAAGTATGAACGATGATTTTCCCGAATTATAGCTTACCACATGGTTTTGGAGCCAAGGCTTCCAATTATATTTTCTAAATTTTTGTGGTATGTTTCGAGCTAAGCTTCTCATATGCATGATTTCATATTTGAGATGCATTTTGATTTTGAGTCACACTCGTAAGTTCTTAACATGTAGATGGCCTATTCGTATGTTGGTTAAGAGTTTTAGAATGTCAAGTACATGCTAGAAAAAGGCCCGGGAAAGATCTGGACAAGCGCCAAGCTCCAAGTCACAAAGGCAAAATGCGACTTATAAATCGTATCAGAATGTGCGATTTTCTATAAATCGCATTCCGTGAATGCGACTTATATTATAGGTCCCACTATATATAAGCCCCAACTTTGGTTTTGTATCATTTAATTCATAATTTCCAGAGTAAACAAAATGTAAAGACGAGGGATTTTTCTTTGAAATTCCACTGCTTACGTCATAAATGCGGTCCAAACTGACTAATCTTGGGTAGTGAAGCATTAAGCTACTCGAGCATTCCCAAGGAGTTAGTTTCGTGAAATTCGGCCGGCGACCGTCAGCCCTACCGAGCTAAGGTAAGTGGAATTGCTCCAAATTAGTGTCAATATACCTCCTAGCCCTAAAGTGAGTATTTCTCCTTCCTCGACTTCGATAAATAACGAGTTTTCCACCGTTTTTCGATAAGCCAAATTGGGCTATATATATATCAAAAGTGATGTTTTCTTTCCGTAAAATTAGTGTATTTAGTTCTAATTGATATATATGTGAATGCGCTTGGGAGAAATAGTCGAGTACTAACCGAGCCGCCTGAAGTCTATAACCAATATAAAAAATAAGTTAAATAAAATAACTTAGTATATCAAGAACTCAAAGAATAGAATCTGATGCCCACATTGAGTTTTCTCACACCCAAGAAACTCGTCATAAGAAGATCATATTCAAGCCTCAAAGCTAGTAAAGTAGTGCCAAATGGCTAGATATTTCGTACTCAAGAGATAGCCCAAGATGCGTTAGCAAGCATGTTTTATAATAATATGACATATATTCATAATAAAATCTAGTAAAGTAAATCAGTACAGTCAGACATAAAGATAGCCATACGCCGATAGTATCTTGGCTGGCGTATAGCCATACAAATGTAGAGTTAATATCTCTGGGCCACAGTATATCCATAATGCCGGTAAGATCCCGATTCGCATAAAGAAGTATGAGAATCGCATAACACGTAAAGAGTTCAATAAGAAATCGTAATACATATAGTATTTTCAAGCTTAAACATGCTTGCTATATATGTATGATTATTGATTGTTGAGACTTGCTCGTGCTGTGAGGGCACTGAGCGGCCTCTGGCGCCCGGGTTGGTAATCGTGTCGACCCACCGAAATGGTGGGTATACATCACTCCAAGGAGGGCATGTCAGTCCGCAAAGAGGACGAAGATGGGATGAAGCTTCCCCATATCGTGCTAATCAAGATAGCAAGACAGCTTTACCTCGTTGTGCGCTTTGCGCCTGTGGAACAGACATGACATGCATGGGGCTATAGCGCATAGCTGAGCAAAAGACAGAGTCCTCCTAAGCTTAGACACGCGTATTTATATCGTAGGCCATAGCCCGCTTCTGAGACCCAAGGCCTCAGAGGTGCTCGTAGTTAGTAGATGAGTGGAGTGACTTATTTGTTTGGATGGTTTTGACCGGTAGGGGTATAGATTGTTTGATTGGTTGGTACCTTCCGCTAGGGCCGGGTATTGCCTCGTTTCTTATATATGTACTTATATGTTATATATTAGCTAATAGACAAGCCAGACGTCACGTCGACAGTATGTTCGCTTTAGCCTGGCACGTGAAAGTTTGATTCGTACTACAAATAATTTCATGCATCCGTATATTTTCCTCGTTTCAAAGCTTCTAATTATGTTGTTTATATTCAGATGTATTCAAATGTTTGCATACTTGCAGTATCGCTGGGTATTGACGCCTTGGGGCGCCAGACACTTGCCCGCAGTGTACCATGTACGAGGAGGCGATCCCTCGTGATTCCAAAATAAATTATTCAGTCATCGGGCCCCGTCATCCGGAGCGACGCCTGTAGGTGCTATTTCCTTTATTTTGTTGTATAGACGGAATGGCCCCTGCCCCGACCATTTTATCGCATTCATGAGGCTTTATTGTGTATGTATATCTCCCGTGGTTAGTTGTGTTGGTCGGTAAAGCCAGATTCCGATAGTAGTGGTGACCTTGCCGCCACGTAGCCGTTCGCTGTTCTTTATATCGAGCCGAGGTAACTAGACAGCATGATGGCCTTGTCTACCCGCATAGGTTCCCTTTATGATTGTGTCTCTGGTTAGCCGATGTTACAGGATAGGCGGCTATAGGCCCAAGCCGTGGCCGAGGCCGTATTTACAAATGCTATATAGTCCTTGATTCCATGAATCTCAGATAGAGCCAGCCAGACCCGCTGTGCTCAGCTCACCAGTTTGGGTCTGTGTCCTAATAGGGCACTGTAAAGTTACCATACCCCAAGGGCGTGACATGAGCCTGGCCAATAGACGATGTTGATCTTCATTATAAAACAATGTAGAGCACATGCATGATTTGGGAGTAATGTTTCAAGACTTATAGCCAAGGGCTCATCACTCCATGCCTCAACATCACATCAAACGTAGGTTTATGTCGTTATAGCCATCAGACCTCCCTTGTGAGCATTCCCTGCCCGAATGGGCTCTCATCTTAATATCGATATCATGTATCATCCCTAGCCCCGGCAAGACTTTGACCCGCCACCCACTCGAGTGTGATAGGGTCGGGACCACGTAAGCTCTATCGTGGTATGCTCAAGCAAAGACCTAGTTCCCCATTGTTCCTCATTATTTCAGATATTCATATTCATTACTCATGAGGCTTTTATATTTATACATATATGCATGTTTTAAAGCAGGTTTGACTCAATGCTCAGCTTTACTTATAAATGTCAGAATTCAGCTAGGAGTCAACCGATTCAGTTATGATGTTATGAAGTTATGTTATGTTATGTTATGAAGAGATCATGATTTCAGAAAGAATGCATGCAAGCCGTACTCTCAGATTCTTAATGTTTATGTTTACAGTATGCATTGGTTTTAAATGATTTTATTTACTTAAGTAGTTTTACTTATCCTGCATACTCGGTACATTCCATACTCTATGTTGTATCGTTTCATGATATAGGACTCGGCTCTCAAGTTCAGCCCTGCTCGTAGTCAGCTTATCAGAGTTAGCATTTGCATTGTTGGTGATTCCTCATCTCTCGAGGACTAGTCTATTCAGATTTCTTACGTGTATTTCAATTTCAGTTTTGTTGAGTTAGATGGCATCTTGTCCCATCAACTCGTCATGTTTAGAGGCTTTTCAGATATATGTATGTATTTAGCTTCAGATTTCATATTCTAATATTGTGTTTAAGTTATACTTCTGCTATGAGTATTTTAGTGATTATTCAGTCTCTTGATTGAGATTAGATGTATGTTTATGTCATGGGTCGACTTAGGGTCTCTCGGGGATCCTTGTCCCGTGTTACGATCCGAGCCTCCGTTCGGTTCATGACACTTTCTTTCCGAACCTCATCACTCCCTTCATAGGGGACACCTTCAAAAATACCCAAACATAAACCTCAAACTCAAGCTCTCTCCGCCTAACATCCTCATAGGATTTTTGATGACTCTGGCTATTTTCAGCCTCTCTCTAATAAGTTAAACTTTCTCCATCGCCTTATGAACTAAATCTGGTCCTATCATTGTAACCTCACCTATCTCAAACCATCCAATAGGTGATCTGCACCTCTACCTATAAAGAGCCTCAAATGAAGCCATCTATATGCTGGAGTGATAACTGTTATTGTAGGTAAACTCGATAAGAGGTAAGTGATAATTCCAACTACCCTTGAAATAAATCTCACGTGCTCTTAACATGTCCTCAAGAGTCTGAATGGTCCTCTTGGCCTGACCATCTGCCTGTGGGTGAAAAGTTGTGCTAAGCTTTACCTTAGTACCAAGGCCCCTCTAAAACGACCTCCAAAACAAAAAGGTAAATTGATTACCCCTATATGAGATGATGGACCAAATAACTCCATGCAACCAAACTAATTCCCAAATGTATAATCTAGCATAATTCTCAGCTGAATCAGTAGTTTTGACCGGTAAGAAATACACTGATTTGGTCAACTTGTCCACAATCACCAATATAGACTAATACAATCGGCAGCTATGAGGCCATCCTGTAATGAAGTCCATATTGATCTCCTCCCACTTGCAAGTAGGAATAATAATATCCTGAAGCATACCTCTAGGACTCTGATGCTTAACATTCACCTACTGGCAATTCGGACACTTAGCCACAAACTCCGCTATGTCATTCTTCATACAATTCAACCAATAGACTTTCCATAGATCACGGTACATCTTGGTGGCACCTAGATGAATAGAGTACCGAGAGCCATGAGCCTCACTCAACATCTGCTCTCTCAAGTCATATATAGGTTACATACACAATCGGCCCTAATAGTACACCATCTCCCCCTTGGGAGAAAACCTCCACACCTTCTAATTCCAGACAACTTCCTTTAGCTTCACTAGGATAGCATCCTAATATTTCCTAGCTTTCACTTCCATCATCAAAGAAGATTCCAACTCATTTTGAACAATATCACCACTATCCATTAAATCTGCAAGGCGAACCCCAAATGAGCAAGCCTATGAACATCCTTCACTAACTCCTTCCTCCCATCCTCCACATGAGACACACTCTCCATGGATAGCCTACTAAGAGCATCGGCCACTACATTGGCCTTGCTCGGATGATAAAGGATACTCATGTCATAGTCTTTAAGAAACTCTAGCTATCTCTTTCACTGCAAATTCAGGTCCTTCTGAGTGAATACGTATTGAAGGCTTTTTATGATTATTGAATACGTCCACATGAACCCAATACAAATAGGGTCTCTAAATCTAAAAAGCAAACACCACGGCTCCCAATCAACTCTAGGTCACGTCAGGTAATTCTTCTCATGAGTCTTAAGTTTTCAAGAGGCATACATAATGACCTTGCCATGCTGCATCAACATGCAAACAATACCAACCCTAGAGGCATCACGATACACAACAAAATCATATGTGCCCTCCGGTAGGGTCAATACTGAGACTGAAGTAAGCCGAGTTATTAACGCCTGAAAACTCTTCTCACAAGTATCCGACCACTGAAATTTGACCTTCTTCTAAGTCAGCTTAGTCAACGGTGCTGCAATGGATGAAAATCTCTCAACGGACCTCCTATAGTATCTAGTTAAACCCAAGAAGCTCCTAATATCCATAGGACTGACAGGTCTGGGCCAATTCTTCACCTCTTTTATCTTTTGAGAGTCCACCTGCAAACACTCGCTAGATACTACATGGCACAAAAATGCTACTAAGTTCTGCCAAAACTCACACTTGCTGAATTTAGCAAGCTTATCTTGTGCAAGTTTACATGCCCAAGTGCTATTGTATAACTCAACTTTACCCATTTGTTAATTTAATTAATTACATTCTCATGTATTTGTATATACTTTTGTTCCAAACTAACCAACATGATTAGTCTTTGTTTTGTAGGTGTAATATGCTTAGGAGGGGCCAATTATGTTGGTTAATGTACAAGAAGGGAGTTTGAGAAGAAATGCAAGGAAGATGGCATCAAGTTGCAAGGGAAAGGAGCTTCCTAGGCCTCCAGCGTGCCACACTAGGCCACAGGGGCACCCAGGCAGTTCCACGCCGTGCGTGCACGTGAGTTGCTGCCAGGACATGCCCTATGCGATTACAACATTCCACGCCTGTTGAAGAGCGAGACCACCTCTGTGCCATTCCTTTCCTGCTCCGCGATGAATGCCGTGTCATGCAGACGACGCGCACAACCTGCCCATGCCATGACATGCCAGCAATAAGATTCCAGTGTGCATCCACGACAGGTCCGTGCCACACTGCTTGAGCTGAGCGATGGGTAGCGTGTCACAGAGCCATTCTAGGCACGACCAAATGTTGCAATTTTTCATTCACTATAAATTAAACCCTTAGCTTCTTATTTCATTTATCACGAAATATTTTTTGAGAAACGGAAAGGAGCGAAGAGAGAACGAAAGAAACTCTACCTAGGGTTCAAAAGACTTTCATTCTCTTTTACCATTTTTGTAAGTACTTTATTTTAAACATGTTTTTAAGTAATTGTATGAACATGAGTGGCTAAAAACCTTCCTTTAGGGTTGAGTCCACATGATATAAATGTAATTACTTGATTTTAATCTTTGGTTTGAATTTTAGTTGTAGTTTTGTCTTGCATTCTTAATTATTTTTGTTTTTATGCTTGACCACCATGAAAATGAACTTGTTAAGCTTACACAAAAGCTCAAAAGAGTAACCCTAGGTTAGAACAAAAGAATGTAAGAATAAAGTTCTTGTATTTACTATAGGATTCGCGGTTAGGATAGAAATTATACCTAATTTGCCTTACTTGGTTAATTAAACGGGATGATAGCTAGACACCGACTTAGAATTGTCACATCACCACTCATAGAAGTAGCTATGAAGCTAAGTTAGGTTAAATGATTAGAGGTACAAAAGTCCATAATCAAGGGTATAAACCCCGTAAACCACATCTATAGTGTTAAATTACTCATGAATTAGGACGTCACATCCCCGCTCAACGATGCAGGTGTGAGACCAGTTTGTTATGTTTAGAGGATCGAGAGACCATGAACACAACATATTAACGCTATGAGACAACAACTAAAATTTATATACTTGAACCATTGTGAATTGTAGCATTTCATGATTGTCAGGCCTTAACTCTAGATGCTTCTTATTATTGTCTCTCGATTATTTTGTGATCACTTAGATTTAATTAAAACAATCAAAAACCTCGAAAACCAACACTTGTGAAATTTAACCTAACACCTGAACTGAAATATTCGCTGAAATAGTCCAATCCCTGTGGGTTTGACATTTGGCTCTTAAAGAGTCACTGTATTACTTGTACTACCGCGTACATTTGTGTGTGCGCTGGGGCGTCACAAGTTTTTGGCGTCGTTGCTAGGGACTGGTGAAATTAGTGGATTTTTACTTTTTGTGTGAATTAGATTTTTCTTAAGTGTTGAAAAACTTGGTCTTAATCAATTCTATTAATGGTAACAGGTTGTCCTTAAAGAAATGGCATGGAATAGAGCGCTGGTGGAACCTTTATTGAAGCCTGAATGCCAATTGCATTTGCTCCTGAGAGAAGCTGTAGAGTGGAAGTTGAAGCGGTTACACAAGTAGATACAAAAAAAATCCACCAGCTGGGCAAGAAGAGTTGTTACCTGAGCCAATGGCAGCCCGACCAGTTCACGAAATGGCAATCTCACTAGCGACAAATGTGACCTCCAATATCTGAAAACTGGAGCCCAGAGAAAACTTTGAGCTTAAACAGAACATGGTGCAACTATTACTATCTAGTGGAAAATTCACTGGAATGACACATAAGGACCCACAACACCACTTACAAAACTTTTTGGAGATCACTGATACTTTCGTCCCCATCGGAGTGTGAACTGATTATCTATAACTCACCTTTTTCCCATTTTCACTGTTGGGAGAGGCGAGGTGGTTGAAGGCAGAGACGCCGAATTCCAACACATCTTGGGACAACCTAGCAAGGAAGTTCCTCATCAAATTCTTCCCTTAAGGCAAGACTGCCAAGCGCAGAAGTGAAATCTTAAGTTTCAAGCAGCCGCAGGAGGAGAACTTATACTTGGCCTGGGAGAGTTCAAGTCATTGCTGAGATACTACCCCCATCACTAGCAGTCTAATGAGGTGTTAGTCAACACATTTGTGGAGAATCTAGACCCACATATGAAAATCTTGCTAGACTTTGCATCAAGTGGGCAAATACTGGAGAAGACATATGATAAGTTGTACACTCTACTGAACAGAATTGCTTCAGGGAATCCAGAGTGGCATAGTGAATCATCCTTAGGGGCAGGAAAGAGAGCGGCAGGGCTAATTGAGGTACATAGTGTCAATGCCTTGGAAGCACAGTTAGCATCACTACAGCATCAGGTGATGACTCAGTTCAGCAAACTGAGTATGAACCAGCCACAAGGACAAGTTAATGCATTTCAACAAGCTCCAAGCTAGTGTGAAATTTGTGGGAATAATGGGAACAGTGTAGACTCTTGCGGAACCAATCCAGAATAGTCAACTTTATAGGAAATTTGTAGAGGGGAAGTCAAAATTATGGGAACACCTACAACAAAAATTGGTAGAGTCACTCAAATTTCTCTTGGGGTGGAAATCAGAGTCAGAGCTACCAGAAGCCTCAGCAGCAGCAGTACAGGCAGAACAATCTTCAGCAATGGAAACATTGAGGAGATATTGTAGAAAATCATGGCTACTCAGACCCAGCTGGCAGAAAATTCGGAAAGGATGGCTTCAAACTTGAAAATTTCGTAGATGGCCACTAGAAACTTAGAAAAATTGATGGGTTAGTCGGCAACTTCTCAGCATACAAGACCTCAGGGAGGGTTCACCAGTGATACAGATACAAACCCCCGACAGGTCAATGCCATAAGTATGAGGAGTGACAAGTAGTTGGATGATGCACCACCAAATGAAAAGAAAAATGAGGTGCAACCAGAGCTAGTCAGATAGGGGCCAACAACTGATAGAGAGGATAATCAGAGGGCTGCAAATCAAAATGCACAACCATCATTGCAGCCAGCACAGAGACCACCACCACCATTCCCATAAAGGACCAAGAAGAGAAAGGAGGAAGAATTCTTTAATAATTTCTTTGATATTTTCAAAGAGCTTCACATCAATTTGCCTCTACTGGATGTCTTGCAGTGTCACGCCCCAAAACTGGGGTAGGGCGCAACTGGCACTCGATTTGTGATTGATCGAGAAGCCGGCTATATGACATCTGTAACTGTAACACTTAGGCCATCCATACCACCTATCACAATCAACTGAAGAATAAACTGGACCCATAAGGTCTCAACAATACGGGGTAAACATCGAAATGCAACCAAGGCAATTAATTTTCTAAACTAAGCAACAATAAGCCGACAAGGACACAAATAAATAACACTGTACACATTATGTCCACAAAGCCTCTAAAGAGTAAACTGACTGATGGTCGGAACAGGGCTCCGACCTACCCATAATGCATCTCAAAACTCAAGCATAAATAACTAAGCCCTAGCTCCAGAAAGAAAGGAGCATACCAACCATATGTTGATCTCACGAACTACTACTCAACTGGCCATCCTAACCTCTACATGCGCCTGCGGCACGAACGCAGGTCCCCAAGCAAGGGGACGTCAGTACGAATGAAATGTACTGGTATGTAAGGCTGAAACTGTAACCATGAGATGACAATCCTGTAATAACTAACTTACCACATAAACATATAAAGGATAAATATAACCTGGAACTCTGCAACCTGTAATTGATAACAACTTACTATAACATAACTAAACTCAAGATAACTGAACCAGG
>JACEIK010000095.1:118906-149923 GCA_018107945.1 Datura stramonium | reverse complement strand
TACCTTAACCAACCCCAATCTTCTACCTTCCTGTATAAGAAAACCCCCAAACCCTCTCCTCTATCTCATTCTCACTCACTTCTCCCCTCTACTAGTAACAAAAGATTTTCACCATTGTTGACCAAGCTCAAACTTTCAAGTTTTCCTCTAGTCTTAATCTTGTGCTTTGGTATGTGTTTGTCAACTCTTTTGTTATTTCAAATTCTAGTTCTTGTTGCTTATGAGCTTTAGTGTTAGCATGTCTCCTCCTTATCTCCGATACCCATTTTCCCCAAATTTCCATTATTGTGGATACCCATGATAAATGTTGTTGCTGTGATGATGTGAAACGAGTGGGGTTGGGGGTGGAGGTCATATGCTTAAATGTTGTTAGAGGAGTTTGTTGCTCTTTCGAAGTTGGGGGCATGCCATGAAGAGTGCCTATAGGGGTTTAGGGTGAAGTCTAAATAACCCCAAGGGAGAAAAAGGGCCCGATTTGCCCAATGATAGATCGGGTGACGTCGTTCTTAAGGGCAAATTGTCCTTTTTTCTCTTCTCTTTTTCAAAGATTGCTTGTGTAGTTAATTATAAATTGGTGTGAGTAAGTGTTTGTGAAGGTAATATATGTGATTGCTATTTTGAGGCATTGGTGATGATGATCATCGGCTAATCACTGGTTAGATCCAACAAAATTCCAGATGGAACGTTGGTTCGGGCGAAATGGCTCTTGCCAATGCCTTGAACCTGCGTTCCATCGGCGCTTCGCAGATCGTGACCGGCGACTCGCTGATGAGTTTCCGGTTACCATTGCAATTCACTTGTGTTCTGCTAAGCACCGATTATTAATCGGTGTTCCTCGAGTCTTATCATGCGGCTCACCAATGTCCCGCCGGTGTTGCTAGTTTTTTTTATAATGTGCCTTCCTCTTGTTTTTCATCCCATCTTTAGAGAAGTAGTTGTTGGCTGATTATATTATTTGAAAGAATACAAAAAAGAATCATTTTTTCATGGAAATAACACCAATTGTAAAGAATTATGTCTTCATCTAGGGACCCAAGCAAGGGAAAGACCATTGCCACTTCTAGAGAAAAGGGCTAAGGGAAAGCTAAAGCTACCCCAGCCCCCCCCCAATACCAAAGAGGCTATAGTTTTTTGTGTGCCCACCATGAAGAGGCACTATGTTATTTGTGAAGGCTGCTCCATCACAGTGGAGAAACGGTTTGATTTGGCGGGGCTGGGGGGCGACTTCCCCAGCATAACAACCCAATTCACCAATTTCCAGTGGCATGTCTTCGCCAACCCTCTCCCGGATTTCTACAGGAGCTTTGTACCTGAGTTCTACGCTTCTTACCAGGCCAGACAGGAGAACACGAAACACAGAGGAAAGTTGAGGACTTTCCCTACCTACCTTCAGTTTTGGTGAGAGGTATTGAGATCGACATCATACCAGCAGCAATAAACTCTCTATTTTGGGAGGAAGAAATTGACAAGGGTATGGAGTATTCGATCCGTCTCACCAACAAAGAGGACCAATTCGGTGTCACTGTTCCCGTCATTGCCACCGGCACACCTTTATCAGTATCTATGGGTGGTGAGATATCTCACCATGATCTCCACTTTGAGGCAAAGTTGTGGCTCGATTTCATTTGTGGCTGAATCATGCTCTCCAAGAATGAACAACGAGTGAATTTGGAGGAATCCATTCTTATTTATTGCATTATGACAAGGGTTCCCATCAACTTTGGAGAAATAGTGGCTACCCAGATGTAGATAAAGGCAAGGCAAGCCGGAACTTCAATGCCATACGCGGTGCTCATATCACATCTTTGCCTTAGAGTAAGAGTGCCCTTATTCCCGGATAAGGCCCCTAGCTTAGGCATAGGTGTGATCTTCATTGCTAAAAAAAGGAATGTTGATGCCCCCAAGAACAAGAGGCAATGAATGCAAGCCTTTGAGTTTCTGGATTAGTCCATCACCCCTGGTTCAGAACTGAACCCTTTGCCCTCAACCTCAACATGCCACATCCTGAGGCATTAGGTTAGGCTTCTAGAGGTGCATCAGTTCAAGGCTCCTCACCTCCTCCCAACTCCTCACACCCCAGCGGTCTTCAAAATCTTGTATAAATGACCCACCAAAATGAAAACCAACTCCAACGACTAGCTAAGAGCCTCCCTGACCTTATCATGAAAATAGTTAAGAAGGAGCTGAAGTCGATCAAAGACAGCTGGAGAAAGCTGTGTACTCGTGTAAATGTAGTGGAGGGAGCTGTCAACTCTCTCCAGGCTAAGGTTCTGGAATGGAAGAGTCGGACGCCGATGGAAGTGCCCGACATGAGTACTCTTGATGCAGCTATAGCTTCCCCTTCCATAGATCGAGGCCATATCGACTATTTTTTAGGGCTTAGGTGATAATGAGGATGACGTGGATGATTTTGGCCAAGTTGGAAATGAAGCAGCCGGTGATAGTGATGATGATGAGCCTGACAAGGAGTTACAACAATAGGAAGTCCTTTCAGCTTTTTACTTTTTATGCATACATTGGGGACAATGTAAATTTTTTAGTTGAGGGGGGTTGAGTTTTATGGTATTTGATGAATTTGTGGACCTTGTAGGGCTTTTGCTTTTGACTTGTAAGGAAGTTGCAAGCCTTTTTCTGGCTCATTTTAGCTATGATTGATGTTTGCCCTTGTCGGGCTATTTATTTCGATTAAATTGTGAATGAATGAAGAGCAAAAGGTTGTCTTTGTTGTTAGTGCCAATGAATGGGTCTTTGTTCTTATTGCCTCAATTTGTGACCCAATTTTGATTTTCGCCTTTGTAAATAGTAGATAGTAATTAAACTCCAAGGGTTTTCTTCATACCACGGTTTTTTTTCCAAGAAGCATTTTCTATTTCTTTTCTTTGTGTTGTCGAACCGGGTTGACATATTCCAATGATATATTGTGAGGTAACTCTCTTAAGAAAATATATCATGTCTTTCTTTGATTCTTTTGTGAAACTATTTTGGAGAGGTACCATCAAAAAATTCTTGTGTGGCATGAAAAATGAAGTTGAAAGAAAAAATGGGCATTTGAAATGGGAAATGTAGCACTCTCTTGTCATACATTGCATATTCCCTGTTTGGCTTGTGGATTTGCATGCTCTCATGTATTGGATCAAAATCTTGTAATAATAATGACTTGTGCGAACTCTTGGGTGTGATGCCTTGTGTGATAAGGATTTTTGAATGAATGTCATGTATCTCTGCTTATCTATAACTTTCCCTAAGTGTGACTCAAGGAGCAATCCTAGATGTAGTTGCACTTACAACATGATTTTAGGCTTTTTATTGATTAGTCACTTCACCCAAAATGACCTCCGAAAATGTCTTCCCTTGCTAGCCAATATTGAGCCTTTGGATTATTTATTCTTGAAAACTACATTACAAGCCAATGTCCCTTTTTGTAACACTTTCTTTGGCACTCATCCTCCCTAATTGCTAGTGATGAATGAATGAAAATAATGGAGTCTTGAATCCCAAGACATAGGGAGAGATAACGAAATCAGTGAGAAAGAGGTAAAAAGCTTAAGCTTGGAGGTTTACAAGAAAGGGGGAAATGTGATCAGAATAAATATGAGGTAGCACCAAATTATAATCAAAAGGAATGAAATGATGGGTTGAGAAACCTTGAATTGCCAAAATAGAAAAAGAATAGTGAAATGGTGTTACCTCTTGCTTATACAAGGCTTAATGTGAGAGCTAAAAGAGCTACAAGGAAGGCCTTTGAGAAATGAAAGATGAATATTGATGAAAAAGGAGGAATAAGGTGAAGTGATCTAAAGAGTTGGATGGGGAGGATAAAAGTGTTCACATAAAGGCATTAGGGAGGTTCTAGTCACTAGAGCTAAATATTTTTCCTACCATTACTCCTAACCTTCATTATGACCGCAAGTCCTAATTGATTTTGAGTATAGTTGCTCTACATTAGTGGTGAATTACATGAAGGGAAAGCCTACGGGTCAAGTTGTGTGCATAGAGATTTCTTTTGTGAGAGAGATTGTGATCATCTTCTTCAATAATCATGTGTGCATTGATTTATGATAAAGAAAGGAGATTCTCTCTTATAGTGAGCGGTATCACTCCCTTTTGAGGACATACTTGCATTGAGGTAAATGTGTGATTGAGGCATGAGCAATGTGAGCTCCAAGTCAAACTTTGAATATAAAGTGATTATGATTTGAGATGTTGTATGTATTTGATTGGATAAACTATGTTCTTGTTTTGCAAAATGAAAGTAGTTGTAAATCATGCCTATGAATTGTGGTTGCCTCTTGAAACTTTTCTACATTTTTAGGGGGTTGCTTCTCTTTTTTGTGAGTTGGTGAGCATTTTGGGTTGTCATAGATTTAGTGGTCATTGATACATAGATTCTTGTGGAGTGACATGTTATTTCATTTGCTCAACTGATAGGAATTGCATTACTTGAGGACAAGCAATGGTTCAAGTTTGGGAGTTTGATGAATTGGTAATTTTCCAACTCATTAGGCTCTTAAGCATGCGCTTTAGCTTAGTTTTCAAGTCTTTTAGTTGGATTTTATGACATTTTTCCTTTGGATGTTACAGGTATCTAACTTGAAGATAAGGAGCATGAAATTGAGCAAAAAGAAGAAAATTCAGGTCGAAACCGGTGCTCCACCGGAGGACATCGGCTGACCGCACGTATCCACTGGAATGGCCGGTGCCAAACGCTGAACGGCCCTGAACTTCACTGGACACTAGACTTAACCAATCGGCAGTTCAGGATAGACATCGGCGAGCCGCCAATTCCATCGCAAGTGAAAGACGCCTGAAAAAGGGAAAAAACGCCCAGCCCTGAAAAAGAGGAGAATGTTATGACCTACTTTTTTACATATTCTACAAAAAGTACTCTGAACATATTTTTGATTATTCCCTTTACTTTTGAGAGAGAGAAAACTCTATTGTAGAAGAGAAGAAATATTTGAATATTACTTTTTCATCTTCATCTACATTAGTAAGGTATTACCACCATTGTAGAGATATTTTGAGCTTGATTGTACTTACTCTTTATGATGAAATTGTTGAGTTTATTGATAAATATTCTCTTGTGTTTTCCAATTATGAGTAGCTAATCTATAGCTAGAGTTGTGTTATGATGGGTGTTTGATTTAATTAGGCATTGCTAGATTTATCTTGTTATTACTCAATTAGTGTAAACCTATTGAATTCTCTTTAAATTATAGTTGATTTCTCATAGCTGCAAATATGGGTATTGTTTTCTTACTTAATTTTGGCTTGAAAAGGAAAAATTAAGTAATGGGGGAGAATTTAATAGTGGATTGGTATTTGATTATGTGGGGTTGGGATAAAAATAGCCAAAACCCATGGTCATAATCCATTTAGACGTTGATGGCTAGAACTAGCTTAGCCTCTAACCCATACCATATTGGAATAGTTGAATTGCACCTTGAGGTTCGAAAGGACATGAGGATAAGGTGCCCAAGTGGTTGAAAAATATCGGGCTCCATCTTTTCCAAGGTTATTTACACATATTAGTAATAACTTGATTGACTACTAAATCCCTATTTGATTGACATCCCATCTACACCACACCTCTAGCCTTTTCTCATTATTGTTCCTCGATTTTGTTTATCTTGCTTTCTTGATTAGATGATTTTAGAGTACATAATATTATTGTATTCACTTCCCCCGAAATATACTTTTACATCTTCATTGATTTGATATGAATCAATTCAATTCACTAAATAACTCTTGTGTAAATCATTCTCTATTCCCTGTGGGATTTGACCCCGACATCCGTTGGATTATTTGTTTTGATACAACGATCGCTTACATTGTCTTATGCAACCTCTTGTGTTTCTAAGATGTTTGGACTAGAGCCTAAATGATTATGTGAACCAATCTCTGTATCCACTCAGGTTGGTGAGTCAATTATTGCCAAATGAGTTTATAGGGGTTGTAAGGTTACAGTGGGTCATAGAGTCACTATGACCGATCTAGTTAAATTAGAGATTGTCGATGTCATGACCCGAGTGTGGACCTTGGACCGAGACACGGGACTTAGAACCCTAAAATGCTCCAAACTAACCCATGGCACATATACTACATGATTGCGAGCATAACTAAGCAGAGATAAAACATGAGCACAACATAAGTGGAAGTCCGCATATCATAAAGCATAAGCATAAACAACAAATCAACAATGTTGAGCCATCTATTACATAACTGTCTCAAAAGCTCTTATCATACGATGAGCTGATGGGACAACACTCCCAACTAGCTCGCTAAATCTGAAACTAAAAGACATAAGGAAAGGAGACATGAACCAAAACTATCGTCCTCGATCATGAGGGCTCACCAAAATCGGGATGGTACTGGATTGAGGAGGGAGCGAGCTAACGTCGGGGTTGAGATTGATCACCCGAACCTATATCATGAGACGATATAGCATAGAATATGCGGTCAATACTTTAAATGTACTGAGTATGTAAAGTAAGTAAAACATTCTACTAAATCAGTAAAATAAGGTCATGAGTAAATGCTAAACTAAAATATAAGAATAGGGCACTTGCTGAAATCATGATCGTATAATAGTCATAAACATGAGTTATTCATCATAAGTTGAAGCATAATGACCCAAGGTCTGAAAAGTAAGATCATATAGATTACCATGCTTGAAATCATAAGTAAAAGCTCATAAAATAGTTCAATGGGTCAAATATGCTATAAAATATGATATCGTAAATCCTGAACATGAATAACTTAAAACATGAGGAACAATGGGAGATTCATCATAACCGGCACCATCATTACAAAGCTTACATGATGCCCCAACTACCCCGCTCAAGTGCACAGAGTCGTCCCAAGCTTGCCAAGGCAAAGAACGATTAAGGCATGATATCATTCATGAATCCCCGTAGGGTTTGAACATGAATATATACCTATGGTGGAACGTAGATATGAGATCTGGGGTTTACCTAAACCCCTGACCTACTCGGTGGTAGACTACTCCCAAAAATATGCACATGAATCATTATCATCATCATGAAACATACTTGATCATACATGGGCTTGTCTAAATCATGAACTCACAATCATACTTGTCATGCGTTAAATAGCCATGAAAATAATGCCATTGAGTTGGCCATATACATAAACTTTGAGTAAAAATCATCATAACTTGAGAATCATAAATTCATGAGAAAATTGAGTAGAAAGCATGCATTCATAATCATAAAACATCTATTGAATCATAAGAGACTCGAATTCATAAGAGATTCATTCGATTTGGGTCTAACTGTAGAATTTACCAATTTGAGATTTGAGGAGCAGAGATCGTGATTGAACTTAAAAAGGGCATGAGGGTGGATGAATTTCCTCCATTCATAACCCTACATAATTGGGCTTGAAGAATATTTAAATTAGTTGGAGACCCAAAGGGAATTTAGTGGAAGATTGATGAAGAACCCTAGCTTCTCCTGAGGGGATTTAATCTTTACTTAGAGGTGTTAGGAGTAGAATGAGAGTTTAGGATGAATAAAACCCCTCAAAACACCCTTTTGGGAGCTTAAAACAACTTAGTTTAGGAGTTAGAAATATAGAAATTAGGAAAAGGCCCTTAACAACCCGACTGGAAATTTAACTCTGCCAGACCTAATAAGTGACCTAACAACTCGTTAGGCCTCTTGATGAGTCATCATCATGACTCGTTACCCCTGGGAACATTTACCAACTTTCTAATCTCTTCTTGACGCCTCTACTTAATGATTCGTCATGACACTTAACGGATTACTTTACCACTCATTAGGACTCTCTGAAATCCCAAGTTTTCACCAACTTACTGCACCTAACAACTTACTTGACAAGTCATTAAGTGTCCTAATGAGTCACATGATTACTCATCCTATTATCTTGTGCAATTTCAGCTATTTTCTTTATTTCATTCCTTCGGTCTGATCTTAGGGACTTTTAGGGTGTTACATTATCTTCCCCTTGGGAACATCCATTCTCGAATACAGATTAAGCATAATGGGAGGATGGGGAAGGAACTGCAATCTAAAACTAAATTAATACAGCTAAAAACTGACGGAGTGACTAATTCCGGACTAAGATACATGACTGCACTGAACTCACTAATCATACATGCATACTAGAACATGAAAGGAACTGAGAGACATGAATGTGATAGGAAATCGAATAGAGTACTAAGGAAGAAACTAGTACCTCATGCTGGAACTAAGTCAGAAGGGAAAATATATGGGTATCTAGCCATCATATCTGCTTTGGCTTCTCATGTAGCTCCCTCAACTAGATGATTTCTCCATAAAACCTTCACGGAAGCTACCTCCTTGTTCCTCAACTAGCGAACCTGAAGATCAAGGATCTCAATTGAAACCTCTTCATAGGTAAGGCTATCCTTCACACTAATTCTCTATACTAGAATAACTAAAGAAGGATCACCAATTCACTTGTTCAGCATGGACACATGGAAAACTGGATGCACCGAAGCTAACTCCATTAGTAGCTCCAACTCATAAGCCAACTTGCCAACTCTCATCAAAATTCTATAAAGACCAACATATTGGGGATTAAGCTTCCCTTTCTTACTGAATCTCATAGCTCCTTCATAGATGACACCTTCAGAAGCACCCAATCATTGACTTCAAACTTAAGCTCTCTCCTCCTAACATCGGCATATGATTTCTGTCGACTCTGAGCTATCTTCAGCCTTTCCCTAATAAGTTGAAATTTCTCCTTAGCATCATGAACTGAATTTGGTACTACCAATGCATCCTCACCTTCCTCAAACAATCCAATAGACGATCTACATCTCTACCCATAGAGCCTTGAATGGAGCAATCTGAATACTGGAGTGGTAACTGTTGTTATAGGCAAACTAGATAAGAGGCAAGTGATCATCCCAAATACCATTGAAATCAACCACACACGCTCTAAACATGTCATCAAGAGTCCAAATGGTCTGCTCGTCCTAACCATCTGTCTGCAGGTGAGAAGTTGTGTTAAGCTTCACCTAAGTACCAAGGGCCCTTTGAATCATCTCTAAAACTGACAGATGAATTGAGTGCCCCTATCTGAGATGATAGACAATGAAACTCCATGCAACCGAACTAACTCCTGAATATAAATTCTAGAATAATCCTTAGCTGAATTTGTAGTTTTCACTGCTAAGAAATGTGTTGATTTGGTCAACCTATCTATGACCAACAATATAGAGTCATACTGACAACGTGAACGAGGAAACCCTGTAATGAAGTCCATGTTGATCTCTTCCCACTTTCAAATAGGAATGTTGATGTACTAAAGCATACCTCTAGGTCTCTAATGCTCAACCTTCATCTGTAGGCAATTCAGACACCTAGCCACCAAACTATGCAATCTCCTTCTTCATGCCATTCCACCGATAGACTTTCCGTAGAACACGGTACATTGTGGTGGCACTTGGGTGGATAGAGTACCGAGAGACATGAGCCTCTTTGAACATTTTCTCTCTCAAGTCACCCACCTCCAGAGCATACAATCGGCCCTAATATTTGAGTACACCATCTAACCCTTGGGAGAAAACCTCCACATTATGATTCCGGACTGCTTCCTTAAACTTCATTATGATTGGATCTTCATCTTTCCTTGCTTTAACTTCCATCACCAACGAAGATTCTGACCCATTCTAAACAATAACACTTCCATCAGTTGAATTCGTATGGAAAATCCCTAAACGAGCAAGCCTATGAACATCCTTCACTAACTCTTTCCTCCCATTCAAAATATGGGATTGTAATACCCCAAAAATCCTAAGATCAAACCCGAGAGTTGAAATGGAGAAAATAGGATTTTCTGCACCAGGTCATAGGATGAGTCCTCCAGTGACCCGTCAGGAACACCACGAGTAATTAAGTGACTCATGCAGAAAGAGTTAGACTTGAATTGAAATTTGGGATTTGAGGTGACCACGAGTCTTCAGGTGTCTCGTGGTCAATAGTTGACTGAATACTTGATGAATGGGGAAGTGAAGGTAACGACTGGTCACCACAAGTCGTGGTCACTGGTAATGATTCGTCCAGTCCCTCATTGGGACAAGCAGTATGCTTTTCCTTGTGAATTTATTAAGGGCTTTTCCGTAATTTCTAAGTTCCTAAGGCCTAAACTACATTGTTCTAAGCCTAAAATAGAGTGTATTAAGATGGGTTAATTCATTCTAGCCTATTCAAAACTCATTCATGCAAGTTTAAGGGTTTAGAGAGTGATCAATCATAGTTCATCAAGGTTCTTTCTTAGGTAATCAAAGAAGTTGTGAAATCAGATTCTCTCAGGTATGTAAGGCTATGAATGGGTGCAATAGTCCACACCATTTCCAATTCCCTCTCAATTCATGATGTTCTAATTATGATTCCATAGGGTTTTTACCTAATGCATGAATTTCTAAGTTTCAATCATGGGTATGATCTAAGCATGTTTTAAATGATGAATTATGATTAATGGGCAGATTTTACAATGCTTTGAATTATAAATTATGTTTTCAAGTTTTCCAATCTATGATGCCCATCCATGAAAGTTCATGAAAGTTGAGATCTATGAAGTATGTGCACAGGCATGATGAGATGTTATGAAGAAAGTATGATTTCAAATACCCATGTTTATGTTCGTGTTTTCAAAGTGAATCAAGTTGATCTCAAGTATGTTCAAGTATTGTGTAAGTCCATGATGGCCTCTAGGTTTAAGTATGTTTTCAAACCACCACTGCTGCCAACCCTAGGTCATACGTCGGATAATTCCTCTCATGAGTCTTAAGCTATCTCGAGACATAAGCAATGGCCTTATCATGTTGCATCAACATGTAACCAAGGCTAATCCTAGAAGTATCAGAATACACAACAAATCCATCAGTGCCCTCCAGTAGGGTCAATATTGGGGCTGAAGCGAGTTGAGTCTTTAACTCTAAACTCTTCTAACAAGAATCAGATCACTAAAACGTAACCTTCTTCTGGGTCAACTTAGTGAAACGGTGCTATAATGGATGAAATCCCTCTACGAACCTCCTGTAGTATCTATCTAAAGCCCAAAAACTTCTCATATCGATACGGCTGATAGGTCTAGGCTAGTTCCTCACTGCCTTGATCTTCTGAGAGTCTACCTGCACACCCTCACTAGACACCACATGACCCAAAAATGCAACTTAGTTTAATCAAAACTCACACTTACTGAATTTAGCAAATAGTTGATGGTCCTTGAGAGTCTACAACACAATTCTCAAGTGAACAACATATTTCTCCTCGCTCTAGAGTACATGAGGATATCATTTATGAAGATAATAACGAAAATATCCAAATAATTCTTGAATACCCTGTTCACCAAATCCACAAAAGATATAGGAGAATTTGTTAGTCCAAAATACATAACTACAAACTCATAGTGACCATATGGAGTCCTAAAAGCTATCTTTGGAATGTCACTCTCCCTAACACTAAGCTGATGATAGTCGAATCTAAGGTCTATCTTTGAAAAGAAATGAGCACCCTGAAGCTGGTCAAACAAGTCATCAATCTTGGGGAGGGGATACTTATTCTTGATTGTGACCTTATTCAATTGGTGATAATCAATATACATTCGGAGAGAACCATCTTTCTTTCGGACAAGAAGGACTGGAGCACCACATTGGGACTTACTAGGCCCTATGAAACCTTTATCTAGGAGATCTTTCAACTATTCTTTCAACTCCTTTGGCTCTGCTGGAGTCATTATGTAAGGAGGAATAGATATGGGTTGCGTATTAGGGAGAAGGTCAATACCAAAGTCAACCTTCCACTTGGGAGGGACTCCTGGTAGATCATCTAGGAACACCTATGAATACTCACATACAATAAGAATTGAATGAAGAGTCAGAGTCTCGGACGTAGAATCCTTAACCCAAACTAGATGGTACACACAATCCTTGGAGATCATCTTCCTGGCCTTAAGGTAGGAAACAAAATGACCTACAGACATAGTTGAACTACCCTTCCACTCTAGGATTGGTTCACTTGGAAATTGAAACTCTACTGATCGGGTTCTACAACTAACCGAAGAATAGCATGCATACAACCAATCCATATTGAAGATAACATTGGAATCGATCATGTCTAACTCAACTAGGTCAGCTGAGGTGACTTTTTGAAGAATCATGACAGGTAATTTCTGTATACCCACCGAGCTAAACCTGACTCACCGATATGAGTAGAGACTAAGAAGGGTTCAAATAGGATGTCAGGACTGACACCGAAACTAACGGAAACATAAGGAGTTACAAAAGATAATATGGCTCCTGGATCTAGTAGCGCATAAACATCAAGATGAAAAACTCGTAAAGTACCAGTGACCACATCGGGTGAGCACTCCTGCTCCTAATGGGATGAAAATGCATAGAACCTATTTTAGCAGTGTCCACCGGCTGTACTAGAAGATGCACCCTTTTGAGGTTGGCAAGCTTCTAGAGCTGCTAAAGTGATGGCTAGGGCACGACCTCTACCGTCATCGTATATGGCTGAACGACAATCCCTGCACATGTACTCAGGCTTCCTACACCCGAATCAAAAATTTGAGCCAACCAAACACTCCTCTAGGTAGTTCTTACCGCACCTCCTACATGCTAGGAAAGTGTGCTCCCCTATCATGCTTCTCTGACCTCTAGAGACTGATGCTCTGCCTCTCTGATCACCTCGAGGTCTGGATGGAACACTGGTTGATGATGAAGTTAGGGTTGATGACCTCTAATGGAACTGTGGGCGAAGTCCACCACCTGACCTCTGCTGAGAATACCCAAAA
Organism: Datura stramonium; assembly: GCA_018107945.1. NCBI lineage: Eukaryota > Viridiplantae > Streptophyta > Magnoliopsida > Solanales > Solanaceae > Datura > Datura stramonium. Next base: position 137,110 of record JACEIK010000095.1, on the reverse strand, counting down.
CTCCCTATCCTGGACCTCTTGTCCTCTCTCTCCCTTTCCCTCATCACTCCTTCTCGATCTGTTGAGCATCTATCATACGTCGGGAGATATCTATATTATTAATCAGCATAGCAGTCCTGTATCCCTTGGCCAATGAATGCGCAATATCATTCACAAACTTGCTCATATGAGCCCTCAGCTCTGTAACCATCTCTGGAGCATACTTGACAGCTGGGTGAACTTCAAGACATACTCATGAAAAGTCATGTCATTTTACTTCAAGTTGACGAACTCTGCTGCCTTTTTTTCCCTCAACTCTCGAGGAAAGAATCGGTCTAGGAAAGTTGTAATGAACTCAGCCCAACCAATGGGGACTATACCAAATCCCCGACTCTCTTTCCACTATTCAAACCATATATGAGAAACCCCCTTTAGTTGGTAGAAGGCCATGTCTGCACTTTCCTCTCCTGTAACACTCATAATATAGATAATATTCTAGACCTCCTCAATAAACTCCTGTGGATCCTCATCCACCTTTGAACCATGAAACTCAGGCGGGTTCATTCTGGTGAAGTCTCGCACCCCAGCGTTGCCGCATTCCCTTTCATGTGGACATGAGCCACAACCAGCTAGTTGACTTGGGCTGTCATGACCTAAAGCTAAGAATAGAATCTTATGGCTCGCTAACTGAAATCATAAGCAAAAGCTTATAAACAGATCATTGGGTCAAACCTACTGAAAACATAATATCATATATCATAGACATGCATAACTGAAATCATGAGGACAATGGGAGACTCGTCTTAACTGACAACCACCATGTATAAGCGCATGATGATCCCATGCCTTGCCCGCGTGGAGGAAGGCCATACTAAGCCTTACTAGGGCAAAGGATAAGTAAGGTTTGAAATGACGGTGTGCCCTTGGTCAGGGGAAAATGCTCTCTTGAGAGGCCTCAAAATATACCTACATTGGCGTGTAGTTTATGAGACCGGAAAACCTTGAAACCGCTAGCCTACTCGGTGCTAGACACTACTCCCAAGACATGTATAGTGCCCATATAATCATATTCCAGAACATAGATTGAATCTATACATTTGAGGAGTCTTGACTCCAAAATACATATCTATCATTGGATCTTGTTAGCCTTGGCTAGATCACAAAACATTCTTGTCTTGTATGGGCTTGCCCAAATTTAAAAATCATGCATACTTGAAATAGACTTTATTGATCAAAATCATAGATTCATACATGGGTTATTTGTAAATATTCATACATACTAGATATCTCATCATACTTAAAATTATAAATCATAAACTAGACTTTTCATGAACTTGCATAATTGGGCATAATTTTATAAAAATTTAAAATCATGAATTTATAGTCAAAATAGATATAAAATCTGCCCATGAATCTTAAAATATACTTTGAAACATGAAGGGAATTGACCCATAAGTAAATCATAGAGAATTTCATAAAATTAGGATAAAGCCCCATAGGATTATGAACTTGATCTAGAACTTGAATTCAAAGAATTGAGGAGAATTTTGAGAATGAGAGAGAAAGGAACCCTCATTCATGGCCTCACATACATGGGTAAACTGAATCTACACTTGTCTTTGAAAGCCCAAGAGATTTGGAGAGAACTTTACGGATTCTAGGCTTGATCTTAAATTGAGAGGTCTAAACTTGCATGCATGGGAGGAAATGGTTAGAATAGGCTTAAACCCTCATAATACACCTTTTTCAGAGCTTAAAACAATGTAGTTTGGGGCTTAGGAACTTAGGAATTATAAAAATACCCTTATTGATTTGCCTGGAAAAGTGACACTGCTAGTCCCTCATTAGTTGTTACCCCCCTGGATGACTCGTCGTCATCACTGGAAACTTTTTCATTCACTTAACTTCCTCCCCTCACAAACCAATTGACGAGTCGTTAGACGCACGACGACTCGTCCCTCCATCTGTTGCCAGCACTGCCAATTCAACCTTGCCATACTCCCTCACATATCTAACGAGGAACACCACGACTCATGGGGTGACTTGATGACTTATCGCCATACCCATCAAATCCCAGAGCAAAATCTTCACTTGTGCACCACGGGCTTCCTGATGGCTCATTGAGTCACATGATGAGTCGTTCCTCGACCTGTCGCCACTGGTAACACTTCTTCCACATCCATCTCCTCCCTATCTAACAGACCACTCAATGATCTATTAAGAACTTCGCGGGTCACTTGACATGTCGTTCTATGATCGAGTGTGAATTTTCTTGCCTTCTCAGTTTTAAACATCGGGTTTAATTTTAGGGACTTTTGGGGTATTATAATATCTCCTCCTTGGGAATATCCATCCTCGAATGTGGGTAAACATACTGAATAGCTGGGGAAAGGAACTATAATCCCAAATATTGAACATCTAAAGCTGAAAACTGACGAAGTGACTAACTCTAAATAGATATACATGACTAAACTGAATTCACGAATCACACATACATGCACTTACTGAGATACATGAACTAGACATGAAACTGAATAGAGTACTAAGGAGTAAACTAATACCTCAAGCTGGCACGTAACTGGGAAGGAATAAGTGTGGGTATCTAGCTATCATATCTGCTTCAGCTTCCCACGTAGCTCCCTCAACAAGCTAATTTCTCCACAAAATTTTCACTAAGGCTACTTCTTTGTTCCTCAACTTCTGAACTTGACGATCAAGGATCTCAACGGGTACCTCCTCATAGGTAAGGCTATCCTTCATTCCTATGCTCACCACTGGAACAACCAAAGTCGGGTCACTAATGCACTTCTTTAACAATAATACATGAAAAACTAGATACGATGACACTAACTCCACTAGTAGCTCCTACTCATAGGCCACCTTGCCAACACGGCACATAATCCTGTAGGAACCAACATATCGGGGACTAAGCTTCCCTTTCTTTCCAAACCTCATCACTCCCTTTATGGGAGACACCTTCAAGAATACCCAATTATCAATTTCAAACTCGAGTTCTCTCCGCCTAACATCTGCATCTGACTTTTAATGACTCTAAGCTGTTTTCAACTTAAAATCTAAACTTTTTTCATGGCTTCATGAACTGAATCTAGTTTTATCAATGTAGTATTACCTACTTCAAACCAACTAATAGGTGATCTGCACCTCCACCCATAAAGAGCTTCAAATGGAGCCATCTGGATGATAGAGTGGTAGTTGTTATTGTAAGAAAAATCGATGAGAGGCAAATGATCATCCCAACTACCCTTGAAGTCAATCACACATGCTCTCAAAATGTCCTCAAGAGTTTGAATGGTCTTCTCGGCCTAACCATCTATTTGTGGGTGAAAAGTTGTGTTGAGCTTGACTTGAGTACCAAGTCCTTTCTGAAATAATCTCCAAAACTATGAGGTAAATTGAGTACCTCTATTTGATATGATGGACAAGGGAACTCTGTGAAAATAAATTAACTCTCGAATGTACAATTTAGCATAGTCCTCTGCTGAGTTGGTAGTCTTGACCAGTAGAAAATGGTTGCTTTCATTAACCTGTCTACAACCATCCAAATAGAGTCATACTATCGACATGTTCGAGGCAACCCTGTGATGAAGTCCATATTGATCTCTTTGCACATCCATGTGGGGATACTGATGTCTTGTAGCATATCTCCCGGTCTTTGATGCGTAACTTTCACCTATTGATAGTTCAAATAGTTAGCCACAAACTCTGCTATGTCTCTCTTCATGCCATTCCACCAACAGACTTCTCGGTGGTCACGTGACATCTTGGTGGCACCTAGATGTATAGAATATCGAGAACTATGAGTCTCATGAAACATCTGCTCTGTCAAATCATCGAGATTTGGAACACATAAATGGCCTTGGTATCGAAGCACACCATCTCCCCCTTGGGAGAAGGCCTCCACGTTCTAATATTGAACTATTTCTTTCAAATTCACTAAAATAGGATCCTCATCTTGCCTAGACTTGACCTTAGTCACCAAGGAAGATTCTGACCAATTCTGAACAACGACACCACCATTTGTCGAGTCAACAAGGCGAACCCCTAATTGTGCGGGCCGATGCACATCCTTCACCAACTCTTTCCTTCCATCCTCCACATGAGAAACACTCTCCATGGACAGCCTGCTAATGGAATCTTCCACTACATTGGCCTTTCCCGGATGTTAAAGGACACTCATGTCATAGTGGGCAGCTCTAAACAGCTTCTTTGTTGCAAATTCAAATCCTTCTAAGTGAACACATATTGTAGGCTCTTGAGCTTCGTAAACACATACAAATGGACCCCATACAAATAGTATCTCCAAATCATCAACGTGAACACCACCGCTGCCAATTCCAGGTCATGCATCGGGTAATTCTTCTCATGAGTCTTAAGCCGTCTAGAGGCATATGAAATGACCTTACCATGCCGCATCAACACACACTCAAGACCAACCCTAGAGGCATCACAATACATAATGAATCCATCTATATCCTCAGGTAGGGTCAACATTAGGGTTGAAGTGAGTCGAGTCTTTAACTCTTGAAAACTCTTCTCATAGGCATCTGACCAATGACATTTGACTTTCTTCTGGGTCAACTTAGCCAATGGTGCTGCAATTGATGAAAATCCTTCAACGAACCTCCTATAATAGCCAGTTAAACCTAAGAAACTCCTGATATCCGAAGGATTAACTGGTCTAGGCCAATTCTTTGCATCTTCTATCGTTTGAGAGTCCACCTACACACCCTCGCTTGACACCAGGTGACCCAAAAATGCTACTGAATCCAATCAAAACTCACACTTATTGAATTTAGCAAGTAGTTGGCGATCCTTGAGAGTTTGTAGCATAATCCTCAAATGAGCGGCATGCTCCTCCTCGCTCCGAGAGTATATGAGCATGTTGTCTATGAAGACAATCATGAACATATCCAAATATTGCTTGAACAACCTATTCATTAAATCCATAAAAGATGTAGGAGCATTCGTTAGTCCAAAAGACATAACGACAAACTCATAGTGACCATATTGAGTCTAGAAAGTAGTCTTTGGAATGTCACTCTTCCCTAACTTTGAGTTGATGATACCCAGTTCTGAGCTCTATCTTTGAGAAGCACTTAGCACCCTGAAGTTGGTCAAACAAGTCATTAATTCTAGGGAGGGGATACTTATTCTTGATTATAACCTTTTTCAACTGTCGATAATTAATGCACATACGGAGAGACTCATCCTTCTTTTGAACAAATAGGACTGGTGCACCCTACAGGGACTTTCTAGGTCTGATGAAACCCTTATCCAAGATATCCTTCAACTACTCCTTCAACTCCTTTAGCTCGGCTGGACCCATTATATATGGAGGAATGGATACATATTACATATCGGGAAGAAAGTCAATATCAAAGTCAATCTCCTGCTGGGGAGGGACTCCCGGTAGATCATCTGGGGAAACCTCTAGATACTCACATACAACAGAGACAGACTGAAGAATCGGGGTCTCAGATGTAGCATCCATAACCCGAACTAGATGGTACAGGAAACCCTTGGAAATTATCTTTCTAGCCTTAAGGTAGGAAACAAAGCGACCTACAGACACAACGGAACTACCCTTCCATTCTAGGACTGGCACACTCGGAAATCAAAAATCTATCGTACGGGTTCTACAATTCACTGAGACATAACATGCATGTAACCAGTCCATGCAAAAGATAACATTGAAATTAGTCATGTCTAACTCTACTAAATTGGCTGAAGTGACTTTCTGAAGAACTGTGATAGGGTAATTTCTGTATACCCGTCGAGCTATAACTGAGTCACCGACTGGAGTAGAGACTGAGAAGGGTTCTGATAGGATTTTGGGACTGACTCCAAAACTAGTAGCAACATAAGGCGTTACAAAAGATAAAGTAGTCCTTAGATCTAACAATGCATATACATCAAGATGAAATACTTGCAATATACTAGTTACAATATATGGAGAGACCTCCTTCTCTTGACGAGATGAAAGGGAATAAAATCTGTTCTGACACTAACCACCACCTATACTAGTGGATGCACCCTGCTGAGCTGAACGTGTTGGTAGAGCTGTTGAACTGGTGGCTACGTCATGGCCTCTACTATGGCGCTGTCTAGCTGAAGGGCAATCTCTAAGCAGATGTTTGAGTTTACTACACTCAAAACATACATCTGACCCCACTAGGAACTCCCCGAGGTGCATCCTACCACACTTTTCGCAAGCTGGCATGCTAGGCTCCCCCGACCTGCTCCTCTGTCTTCTAGATCCTGACGTATTTCCCTCTAATTGAGCCAAGGTTTGGATGGAACACTGGCTGATGACGGCAATAGGGCTAATGATCTTTGGTGGGACTAATAACGATGTCCGCCATCAGACCTCTACTGGGGAAACCCAAAACCGCATGTCCTAGCCCTCTTGGCCTCTCTCTCTCTCTCCTTTATCTGATCCGTCTCTATTTGTTGGGCATATATAACTAATCGAGAGAAGTCTAGATCACTGTTCAGCATTGTGATCCTACACTCCTTGACCATCTAATCAACACTCCATACACAAATTTGTTCATACAGTCTCTCTAATCCACAACCATCTCCAGTACTTACTTGGACAGCCGGGTGAACTCCAAGGCGTACTCTTGAACAGTCATATAAGTTTGTCTTAAGTTGATAAACTCTATCACCTTTTCCTCCCTCAACTCCCTAGGGAATCTGTCCCAACTCACTGGAACTGCGCCAACTGCTCCACTATCCCTCCACTAATGATACCAAATTAAGCAACCCCCTTCATCTGATAGGAGGCTAAGTCTGCGCTCTCTTCTCCCATCACCCCCATAATCTGGGTGATCTTTTGTACCTCCTCAAGGAACTCATGTGGGCCCTCATCCACTTTTGATCCAAGGAACTCAGGTGGTTTCATATTGAGAAAGTCTTGAACTCGAGTCGCTGCTGTCTTCCCATATAGAGGGACATGGGCCACTTCCTGCTGGTTGACCTAAGCAGTCAAAGCCTAGGCCAACATCTGAAATACTACTCTAAACTCGCATAAGAGACCTACTCGGGCAAAGGATAAGTCGGTACTGGCAGGGCTTACTAGTGCCCATCTTCATGGCCATTTCCATTTCCGTTCCTTCCACCATTTATTCGGCGTGGAGGCATGATTCTACAAATGCGCATAGCACAAGTTAGAAGGATAGAGAGATACTTCATCACATGACATAGCAAAGAAGGGGAATTTCCTAAAATGGCTTGTAGCCTCTCCCCTATACGTGTGGCGCGCTTTACATCCATGGAAAAAGACTCTACTCAACGCGGCTTTCAGACACCCTAGGACACTCGGAACCTTTACTCTGATACCAAGTTTTTCAGAACCCGAGTATAGGTCCGGACTAAGACACGGAACCTAGAATCACGAATGACTTCAAGTTGACTGATGGCATAAACATAGCGGCTAAAGAGCATAAATTAACAATGTATCTTTAAGAGTTTCAATTAAAGACACAAGTGGTCAAATGAAACATTATGACTTTTTTAACTTGAAAAGAGTACTATAACTCTATACACTTATAACTCTAGCACGACTGAATTTGTAATAGAAGATTGATAACACTCGACTCACACTCCTATAAATATATGACGCAGACGTTGTCAATAAAGAACCCAATAAAGGTTTGGGTCGATCCCACAAGAAATATGGTCAAGATATGAAATGACGCTAGTATTTATGCTTTTAGTGCAATTATTTCCTAATTGGGGGTTTCAATGAAGTAATTGAGTAAGAGTATTGTAAATTAAAGTTGTTGCCAAATTTATGCAATTAACTAGAGAGGTGTTCCCCATAGATTCATAACTACTTCGGGTTTTACATTTGTGATTGAATCCAATAGTTAGCTTATAGAACTGATAACATAGGTTCGTTCAAATGACTGATTCTTCCCTATTGGATGACTATACTCAATAACATTATTAGGTCTCTAGAGTTACTTCACTTTAATCATTATCAATTTATTCCAAATTAATTATCCTGCGACTGCAGCACAAGTTATACAATGAACCATAAAGTTTAAGGCTTTGTCGATCTTCTCTTTTTCTAAGCTCTACCTCTCTAGGTTCAAGCGAGTAGAGAATTCGGGCAAGTCCCAACATTGTGCACTATTAAGAAACGTTTAAGATGAAGAGAAGACAATACAAGCATGTGTATTGGTTTAGAATCCCTTTGTGCAAACCTTAGTTGGTTAATTCACCATAGTTCCCACAATCCTAGTTGTGGAGGTTTTAGCCTATCATGGTAGTAAGAGAAGAATTGAAATTCATAGAAGAAATCATAATTAAAGACTTACAATGATGATTGAAATAAAACTCAATTGGTTATTGTACAATTCAACTAAGAACAATCCAAGAACAATGAATATATCTCCAAGAATATTGGAGAACTCAAGAAGAATCTCCCAAGTATTCGTTCTCTATCAATAATTCTTGTCTAAAAGCATGATATCCTATAAAAATAACCTAGAAAAGTATTTATACAAATAATTAGAAACATTTCCTAAATTAATAGGGAAACTGATTAAACTACCGCCGCCTTCTCCTACGACTCATACCATGATCATATGAGTCGTAGTTGTTGCTCGTATGATGCTTGTCAACCCTCATTTTGGTTAAGTGTTGAGAGTTGGTACGACTCGTACTATGCTCCTGCAAGTCGTACATCTCTGTCGTGGTATGATCTTGTGACTTCTGGCATCCACTAAATATTTCCATTAGTGCTCTGATACGACTCGTATCTTGCTCTTACGACTCGTGGTTGCCTCTTGTACCATAGAATATGCTATTCAACATTCTTTCTGAAGTTCACCACGACTCCTTGGTATGGGTCGTCGATAATCATCACGACTTGTAGCTGCAGCCCGTACCGGGAGACTAGACAAGAGCATTCTTTTGAAAATTTCCACGACAACTCTAGTACGACTTGTAACAAGAGTAGTAATTGGCCATTTCCCTAAGAAGGTTCTTTGAAGTCTATCAGAAATCACAGTACGGCTCATACTACCAAGTTACAACTCGTACTGAGGCCTGTACTTAACCTATTTTCTGCACTCTTTTCCCTTTTTTTTTTTTTACAGATTTCAACTCCAACACCTGATTTTCCTGAAAACAAAGCAAAAAGTGCCTCATATATGTATAAACACACCTAAGACCATGCATATTTTCTCATTTTTAAGCATCGAAAGTGTTGTAAACCTATAGGACATCAAAGATGACATTGCTTTCATTTATCATATAAGCTTGACGATCTTTATAGGAGAAATATGTGACTCCGGATTGTGCCTTAACAAAATCCAACATTCCTTAATGTAACCCAAGGTTTGAAAATAGAATCATATAATATACCATACTTCAAATCATAAGTGAAAACTCATAAACTGATCAATGGGTCAAATATGTCATAATTCATAGTATCGTAAGTAATGAACATAAATAACTTAAAACATGAGGAACAATGGGAGGCTTTGTCATAACCGACGCCATCATGATAGAGCTTACATTATGCCCTAACTATCTCGCTCAAGTGGGTAGAGTCGTCCCAAGCTTGCTAAGGCAAGAAATGATTAAGGCGTAATATCACTCGTGAATCCTGGTAGGGTTTGAACATAAATATACATACGGTGGCACGTAGTTATGAGACTCAGGGTTTGCCAGAACCCCTAGCCTGCTCGTTACTAGACACTACTCCCAAAAATATGCACATGGCTTATAATCAACATCGTTACATTATACTTGATCTTGCATGGGCTGGTTTAAAATCATGAAATCATAATCATACTTGACATACATGAACTAGTCATGGAAATAGTGCCACAATTGGCCATGATACATAAACTTAATTTTTCATGAAACCCATACATACTTGAATAAGGCATCATAAATCGAAATCATAAAATCGTAGGTTTAATAATTCATAAACATTCATGTATACTTCGATAATTCATTATAGCTTTAACCATAGGCTTATAAGCTTGAAATTCATGTGAATCATGCATATTAGGGCAAAAACACCATAAACTTAAATGTATAGATCCATGAGATATTTAAGTAGAAATTGGAATAACCATAATCATAAATCATGAGTTTCATCATAAGAGACTTGAATTGATAAGAGACTATAAGAGATTTATTGAGAATTAGGTCTAACCCTAGATTTTCAACATATCATGCTTGGAGACTTAAAATCATGAGATAGGGATAAATTTGGGCATGAGGGTGGAAGATTTCCTCCATTCATAACCCTACATACCTGGGCTTGATGAAGGCCTAGCTTGAATTGAAGAGACCTACCTTAGAGAGAATTGAATGATCTTGATGAAGAATCCTAATCTTGGCTTGAGAGGATTTGATCTTTCAATTGAGGTGTTAGGAGTAGAATGAGGGTTTAGTCTTAACAAAACCCCTTAATACCCCTTAATAAACCCAAAACGACTTCATTTAGTTGTTAGAAGCTTAGAAAGTTACGAAAATATCCCTGAGACTTCCCATTCAAAATTATCCCGTCTAGTGCTATAGCTCATCCTGTAACTCGTAGGACCTTACCATGACTTGTACCAAGTCTCATGGTCTTAGGTCCTACCTCTGATCTTTCTCTAAACTTCATGCCATAGGTACCTACCGCAATCCGTACCTCCATACCATAGGTCGTACCTAGACTCATGGTTCCCCACATCATCTCAGAACATAGCTCTGAATCTCTTCCTGCGACCCTCTAGTATGACTGATACCATCTAGGCACGAATCATAGGTCCTTGTCATATCCTCAATCAATCATTCCTGGACACCATGCTATGGCAATTAGTGCAACTTGTATCACTAAGTAACGAATTGTACTGAGGCCCGTACTGAGGCGTATTATAGATTTTTCTCCTAGTCAAATTCCAAATCCCGAGTCTAGTGCTAGAAAATTTTGGCGTGTTACAGACACGCCCTCAACACAAGTACGAGAATCATCATATGCAAATAGATAATAATAAAGGTGTTGCACAAAATAACTTCTCAAAGTGCTCATTCAAGAACATCATCAAGTATATTATCAAGAATTAGAATACTCAAAGAAGAAGTAACCTTAGAAAACAAGCATCACCTTCTTTCTCAATATCCCATAGTGGGTCATAATACAAGTTATAACCCTCAAAAAAAGCCACATCATTATAATGTCGAACACCACTAATTACTACACTAGGAGTGATCTTATTATTATCAAATAAAACATCATATTCAAAGAGAGAACAATAAATTAAAGTTGAATTAAGGCATGTAATCTCATTCTCAAAAATACAAATATCATCATTTAAGGTATTTTCAATTACATAATTTCTATGAGAAAAATGAATAATATGATCTTTAATAAGAGATATGCTCAAAAAGTCACTCCTTTTTCAAATGACCAAATTTATGAATTTCATCACTAATTTGAGGCTCATTAATCACACCATAACATCTCTCAATTCGTAGACCATCACAAGCAAGTTGATTAACACAAGTTTCACATGATAATGTACTATTGTTCAAATCACAGGTGTCAACACTAGGTGGACACATGTCAATTTGATCATGAATAGTATCAACTAGTGTATAGATACTCTCAACAATGACATTATTAACATATGACAAAGAATCATTAAGATCATATGAACACAACCTATCACTTTTCACCCAAGGGTGTGGCCTAATGGTCAATAAAGTGGGTGAGAACCATGAGGTCTCAAGTTCAAACCTCAGCAAAGACAAGAAAAATACTAGGCGATTTCTTTCCATTTTTCCTAGCCTTGATGGACAGAGTTACCTGATACCTTTGCTAGTAAGAGGTGGCAGTTATCCCATGGGATTAGTTTAGGTGTGCGCAAGATGGCCCACACACCATGGTTATAAAAAAAAAAGATAAGCTATCACTCTCACTTTGTTCATTTAAAATGTTCGAAATGTCAAATTTAGCTAGTGCACCTTGAAAGTGACAAGAAGGATCTTCTTTGCCTTTTGAAGGAAACTTTCCTTAAAGTGTTGGAACACACATCAAGTTGTTTGCAAGGAGACATCATAGTCCTCATCATATTAATTTTTCCGAACTAAGATCATGTGTTCCTCCCTCTGTCAGTTTTATACCTACACAATGATCTTTACTAAGAGAAGGATGAGAAAAATGATTAGATTGGTTTTGTGGTAACTCTCTCACTTCAATCCACATATTCTCTCTTTTTTTCACTCTTGAGTTGCCACGTTGTACTTTCCTTACTTTTCTATACCTTTTGTCTCTCAAATCCATAGGAATTAGGATAAGTGCCCCAAACTCCTTCGTGAGGATTAGGACAAGTAGGTGGGAAGAGAAGTTAACCTCTTTTATCCATACATAGTGTCACGCTCTATTTTTCTTGCGAAAAGTAAGTCTTGATATGTGACAACTCTTGTAGGATTAAAATAAAGAAGAATCGCCACCTAATGAACCAATGTGCGTTAGGGCACCACTCTAAACTAATTACAGACAACTCTGTTTCACTAAAAGTTGGGTAAGAGTTCAGGTTACCTTGAAAGGAAGGTGTTAGGCATCCTCCGAGGTCCATAAATGTGGATCCCTTCTGGATCCGTTAACCATGTGGGGAATCAAGTGGTAAAACAAGGTCAAATATTTTATTAAAATAAAGTAGCTAAGTGGTTATGCAAATTTGTTAAAATGAAAAGAGAACATTATAAATTGCTTAAGACAATTATAATCGACTATGTGATTAGGCACATAAATTATTGCAACATAAATAAATAAGTTAGAATGTAAATTAAGGAAATTTCTAATTAATTCAAAACTAGGTGATAAAGTATTAGTTAAGCTATCTACTAATTAGGTATGTGAAACTTATTTTTAAAATAAATAAAAACTCAAGCATAAATTAAATTATTTCATTAGCTAATATAAAATTTAAATAATAAGGCAATTATATATGGAAACTTATCTACTATATTCATAAAAATACGACGCGACAAAGAAATTAAATGATAGTAAAAGAATATAGTATAACATTTTTTACCCATAACTTACAACTAAAATATATAAATTTCTAGCTACCCAAACAAAACAGAGTAAAACATTTTAACTTTGATCAAAATTATGACAATCTAAATGCGTTAGAAATATTACACAAGATATAAGAGTCCTTAAAAATCTAAAAATGATGGTTGCTTTATAGAGATGATAACACGATATTGTGAATCATGGTCTTCAATCTTAGTAGCAAATTAATTTGAGGACAGTCTTAGGTTTAAAAATAATATAATAAATTTTAAAAGTCAAATAAAAATTTGAGTTTTGAAATATAAGCACATAAAATATTTACATATAAATACACATAATCCCTTTTAAAACCTTGGGTTGATGTTACTTCCGATAATGGATCGACTTAATTTAAAAAATTCAGAATTAGACCTCGTAATTTCTTGTACTTTCCCATTAACTATATGTAAAGGATAATATATGCAATTAATAATTATAAAAACACACTACCTAGTTCAAGTAGAGAAAAACAGATCTAAGACACTGGTTTTGATAAAACATAAAGCTTGGTAAATACATAAAATATAAACTCGTAGGAAACTAAGAAATTAGACAACTAACGCATAATTTCCAGCCCCTTTAACATCTCTTTTCCATTATTATCTTGTTCATACAGAGCTACAATTGAATAAGATAATAGGATACAAAAGATAAATAAGTTCAAAAAAAATTCTCAATAGTCTCTTATTCCTTGATCGAACCCAAATGGCTCTTTGTCGCACCCCGAACAAAGGAAAGGTTATCTGTTCTCACAAAAACATACGTATACATACAAACACATATAGAAAATACATCAAACTTACGAAATAAGATAGGCAGACATAATAAATACAAGTAAAATCTATCAATTGGGATTCAAGATCAAAACTAAACCCATAGGCATGATATTTGATAGTTAAAACAAAAAAAAATTTAAGACACATCAAAATTATTCAAGTATGATCAATTCAGATGATGACCAAAAAGTATAACTGCATATTATCAATCCAACATGAAATTAGTTATCTATCACAGGAACAAAGCATGCTATGATAATTAAAATCACACGATTCAATATGTAGAAATGGCTTAAATAAAGAAGATATGGGATAATATTCAAACATGATGCAGGAGAAATACAACTCTAAACAGAACTACTACATTAAATTCGTGATGTTTTGATAAATTACTAACTAGTTAGAGAGGACAAACTATAGTAATAGAGAAAGAAACTGGCATACTGAGCAATGTAGAACAGAAACCAACTACGTCCAGAACATAAACCACTTCGCCTTTTTCTTGCAGATGGCAAAGATGAGAAAAATTGCTAAAAGAGAATATTTGAATGGAAAGAGAGAAGAGATACCCAAAACATTATCAAGAAGATAGAGCAATCTTAGTATTATGACACCTAGAGAATAAAGTAAATTCCAATGTTAAACAAAGGAGAAAGAAAAGTTGTATTGTTAAAGAACAGGTCAGGTTCGAAAGTCATATTGCTAGAGAATTAGCAATGTTCTAGTGAACCAGAGAGAGGTAGAGAACATGCTTATATAGCTGGAGGAGCCTCATAAATTTGGAAGAAAGATCCAATAAATAAGTCACATAAGCAATCAGAGAAATAAAGCAGAGGAAATAATCAGGAGAATCAATCAAAGGAAAGAATTTTCTTTTTAACAAAATCGAAATTCAGTAATGTAGAATCAACAAGGTTTGCCAAAAATAGATAATCAGTATAAAAAAAGGAAGCAATCAAGTGTAAGACTAACTGAAATTTAACATAAGTAACCATGTATTAGAGCTGTCACCTAGCATGTAAGGTAAGGGTATCAATTCACCGTAAATAGACAGACACTAATCTCTCAATATTAATTCAGGATAGAAGAGATGAAATACAACACATAAGGATTTTTTTTTAAACAAGATAATGGAATCAATTAAGTAAATAAAATATCAGAACTTACCTAAGTACACTGAGTCAGTTAAGGACAAGGAAAAAATCAACCACATAAGTCATCCTTAAATAGAATCAATTAATTGAAACATAGTCATAAATAAATCCATACTCATGTTTATGGGGAAGAACAGGAAATGAAAAATACAAAGAGCCAGTCACATTTTATTAGAGTAGATAAATAGTAAAAGTCATCAATGTTATAGCTTCTAACATAGAAAGACAAAAACCCCTTATATGTCAAAGCAAAGCGGTACCATATTCATCAAATTTCATGATGTCGTAAAATACTATGTTAATCAGGTAGGAAGTTCAACTAGTGTTAACAAAATCATCATTTCAATCGTAAAAGAAATAACATTGCACATCATGCTCCACACAGTAAAGAAACAGATCATTAGAGGCTATTAGAGTTTATCATATATACAAGTAAAATAAAATGTCATTTTATTCTATAAATGATGTGCCTAAAATAGAGATCTTAAGTTTCCATTTCAACACAGCTATGTGTACAATTTGCCATAGAAGGACATATAACTTCAATCAAAGTGGGGCAATAAAGTTGTCCTATAAAGATTTTCTTTTAGAAACAAAATAAGCAAAACTTAATAACAAAGTCAGGCCATTTGGTCACAAATAACAGATTTGGAAGCTATCATGAATCAATGCTTAGACAAGGAAGGAGATGAGTCGAGTGGACTACCAGATGAGTATATTTTCACATAAATAAACTATCTATGAGCTCGATGTACCACGTTCTGCCATAGATAGTCGAGTACTAAAATAGTTAAAGAATGGAGTAATCAATAGCGCCAGTCCTTTTCAATTACATGAAGGAGTATTAAATCCTACCATAAAGGCATTATCCATTTCCTATCTAATGTCAAGTTTTCACAAACATAGCTAGCACCCAAAGCCATCAAGGAGTTGAACTTAAAGGAAGAAAATACAGCATACTACTCAAAGACACCAGTACAACATTTCAACAATAGTTTAGCACACAAGAGGAAATATATTTTCAAATATTTAGAACTAAGATTCAGACAAAGTAGGCACGTAGAACATGAGTACAAATTAACAACAGAATTGAACTCAACAAGAGACAGGCATGGTAAAAATTCAAGAGAATGCTCATGATTTGGGTTCACACATGATGATATAAATATAAAGAAATAGAAATCACTAATTTTAGGTAGAAATAGGCACTCAAAATCACGAATCTGGAGAATGCACTAATGATATAAAATAGAGAATTATAAAATACATGTTTAGGAAATTTACCAGTAAGAATCCGTCTTAAAATTATCACTGCGCATATCAGTGTCTTCCTGAGATGACTAAAGATCCCATCCTCTAAACTGTCTTGGAGAAGGTATGTTCACATGTCCTCGTGTGGTAGAGGGACAGCGGTGTATCAGAATTTGGTTGGAAAATGAAGGACTCATGATCTGGTGGTCAAAAGAGAAAGAGGTAGAGGAAGAGTGGCGACATCTAGGTTCACTTGGTGGTTGGACGGAGTCCTGTTGACCAGAATAGGAAAGAGGGGAGAGTGAAGGTAGAGGGGTGAGGGTTCTGTTAGGTGGTTGGAGGAAAAGGTAGAGTGTGGAGATGGAGGTTCCGTGGTTGGTGATGTTCTCTTTGGTCAGCGGCGGCCGAAGACAGAGAGGAGAGTGAGCGTGTGCCGATTTGGGTTTTCGGTGGTGCTGAGAGATGAGTTGAAAGAGAAGCAGCGTAGAAAGGGAGTGAGGGTGGCAGCTGATTAGGTTTTGGTAAATAGGAGAGGGGAGAACAGAGGTGGACGCCCTAAGTTCTGAGAAGAGTAAGAGAGAGGGGAAGAGTTGTGGTGGTGATATGGTGGCTGAAGTTGCTGGCTGGGTTTGATAGATCGTTGAGGCAGAGAATTAGAACCTTTGTTGGAATATATCCAATTGGATTATATTGTGGTTTGATAATTGATAGAAATTTTAGAATAAAAAGTGAACATTAATTTATTCTCGTCTAATTTGATTAAATTAAATTTTTTATTTTGAGATAAGTATTTTAAAAATTAATCATACCTTAACTATGATATTATTTTTATACTACTTTCAATGCGGTATAACAACCTCAGATTTATTAATTCTAGGATAAATATCAAAACGGCCAAGATATCTTTCCTCAAGACTCTTTTCTTCCGACATTCTTCAAATAATCTAAGATAATAAAAATTAACAATAATAATGGATTCAAAAGTATCAAAATTGCATGAAATCATGATAAACATAAGTTTATGAACCTCCTTATTCTGATTTTCTGAAAGATTACTATTTTAAGACCTAAATTCATAGATAAAACAAAGTTCTTAGATAATAAAAAGAAATAAAGTAGTAAATTAGAAAAGAGAAAGCGATGTATTACATCTTGAAATGAAAAAAATCAGAATGATAGCTTGAAGAACTTTTCAAAATCTTATGATTGTTTACAATATTAAAGAGCAGGACATGCATCTTATTTATAGTGTAAGTGTAGTAACTTCTATATGTTTGTAGATTTGCTTTATATATTACCACATTAATGAAAAGAAGTATAAGTTAAATTGATGTAATTAAATTTTCACTATTTTGAATCCAACATCAATTTATCAAATATATTGGCCATATGCTATCAATTCAACCCACGTAATTATTTACTAGTTTTTAGTTACGTGCATTGCACATTTAAACCTTATCAATGTGAGATACTTTTTAAACAATGATAGTACAAAAATAATACATATATAATATATCTTAAGCTTTAGAAAGGTCTAATTTATTTGATGTATTGGTCAATTACAAAACTAAAATATTCTCATTGTTTATGCATGACATAATTTGCGGAACCCATCACGATTAAACCTCTCTTAGATTTATAAGTTCGATGTGAGGAATTGAGTCTCATTTCTCTCTAGTTTCTTTCCTTTCTGATCTTTTTTCTTGTGTTCCTTTTTCTTCTAACTACATGACATGACGGTAGAATTCATAGTTTGAACTTAGAATTTCAACTTTAATTTTATATTGTTAGGATCATCTCCCCACGTGCATTGCACGTGTATCCCGAATTATTTAATGCAAAAAAAATTTAAATCATTATAAAATATTAAACATGTTTTGAATACCAAATTTAGAATTAATAAATTCATTTAAATTATATATATGTTCCTTGATTAGTGATTTATCACATA
>JACEIK010000095.1:77132-116613 GCA_018107945.1 Datura stramonium | reverse complement strand
TTGATTTATGATCTTCACTTCAATTGTTGATATTTACAAGCCCAACATGATTTATGATTTGAAATGTGGATTTATTCAATTACCCATCATGATTTGGTGACTCTTGAGCTATATGCAAAATCTACAAGTATGTATGAAACTTATGATTCATGAATTATGCTTTAGGCCAACTCACGAGCCTTGTTTCATTGCTAGTTCACGTATTTACAAGTATACATATGATTATCATGATTTAACTAGCCTATAAACTCATGCATATTATACTATGAGAACTATATATTTTTTGGAAGTAGTATCAAACACCACGTAGGTTCGGGGCCTAGGTTCTGCCCTAGATCTCATAAACTACGTTTCACCGTAGGTTTGTTGGGACCTCCTTTGCAGCTTTCCCCATCCTAATTGGCCCTTTTCATGGTGATATCACACTTTCATGGTCCTACTCTTAGAAAGGTACGAACACCCTCCCGACTAGGGTTACAAGTTGGGCTTCATGTGAGCTCATATGGGGTATGTCGGTTAAGAGTATCTTCCTCATGATTTATGCATGTTTATGATTACGTATGTTGGCTCAAGTAACGTGTATTATGGTTCTCTCTCATGATTATGGTTACGAATGTATTACGAATATTTTGAAAATCTTTAGCCTTATGTTATATTGTGATATTTATGTTATGAGCATGTCGTCCTACTCTCATGATCATTTATGAGCTTTTTTTAAATATTTTAAATGTCCGTTTTACTTACCTTGCATACTCATTACATTCCATGTACTGACCACATACTTTCTATGTTGTATCGTCTTATGATACAAGTTCCAGCTCTCAAACTCATCCTCATACCTAGATCATCTCAGAGTTTACTTTCAGCTTATTGGTGAGTGCTCATGTTATGAGGGTCGTTTGACAGACCTTCATGCTATTTTTTATTTCAGTACTTGTCTAGGTTAGTTGGGCCTATTGTCCCATAAACCCATCGTACATAGTAGAGGCTTTCAGACAGTATGTTGTACCCATCTTGCATGTATGTCTAGAGATTTCCTTATGTTATGATTTTGCTTACGTTTCCTCTATGCCTTGTGATTACTCCTCCACTTATAACGAATGAAGTTAGAGGTATGCTTATGCTATGGGTTGACTTGGGGTCTCTTGGGGTTCCTTGTCCTGTGTTACGATCCGGGTCTACATTTGGGTCATGAAAAACTATGTATTAGAGTCATAGGTTTGAAGTGTCCTAGGGTGTCTGAAAGCCGCGTTAAGTAGAGTCTTTTCTTTATGGGTGTGAAGCGCGCCACACTTATGATGAAGAGGCTATGAGACATTTAGGAAAGGTTCCCTTTCTTTCATGATCTATGTCCTTTGATGAAAAGTTCTTCTATCCTTGTAATTCGTGTTATTTCAAATTGCAGAATCATGGCTCCCAAGAGAGTGAACGGAAGGATAATTGGGAATGGTGAAGGCCACGGAGATGAAAATGATCATGGGCATGAACGGGCCCTGCCTGTTCAAGAGCCCCAAGCATCAGAGCCAGTTGCCCACATGAGTTTGGGAGGCTATCCTGATGTTGGCACAAGCCTTGATCGCTCAGGTGAACCAGCAGGCTATTGGGCATCTCCCCCAGAATTGCAATGCGGTAGCGACCCAGATTAGAGACTTCTGGAGGATGAACCCTCTGGAGTTCCTTTTGTCCATGGTGGATAAGGATCCGCAAAATTTCATCGAGGAGATTCTAAACATCACTTAGGTTACGGGGGTGACCAATTGAGTTTGTGTTGATTTGGGTTCCTATCAGCTAAAGGGGGTGGCCCACATATGGTTCAAACAGTGGAAAGATGCTAGGGCAGTGGGTGTAGGCTCTATCGGTTGGGAAGAGTTCCACACAGCATTCTTGGATCAATTTTTCCCTCAAGATATGAGGGATCAAAAGGTGGAAGAATTTGTTAACTTGAAGTAGGGTTACATGTTGGTTCAGGAGTACACATTGGAGTTCACCCGACTATCTAAATATGCACCAGAGTTGGTGACAAACCAGAGGGCTCAGGTAAGCCATTTTATACATCTAGTGGCAGACTATCCGGATAAGGACTGGAGGATTGCCATGCTGCATCGAAATATAGAGTTTCCCCGTGTTGTGTTGCATGCTCAGTAGACGGAGTCAGTATATCAGAGGTAGAGAGAGGCAAAGAGGGCCAGGACCGAAAGTTATGGGACTTCTCAGGTTAGATCAGGGGGTGGACAACGTCAGCCATCTAAACATAGGTCTAATGTTCTAGCACCATCATCGGCCGGTACGCCATCTAGATTCTGAGGGTATCGGAGGAGCAAGGCTCCAGACTCGAGAGACCATGGAAGCATGTATATAGAGCGCACTTTCCTAGCTTGTGCAAAGTGCAGAAAGAATCATCCCAGGAGGTGCCTAGTCGGCTCGGAGGCTTGTTTCGGGTGTGGAAAACCTGGACACAGACTCAGGGATTTCCCTTCAGCCAAATCAGGGGTCGATGGATCCTGTATTCCAATAGCCAGGTTTGCTGTTCCAGCAGCATATCCCCCTCAGCAGGGTGCCTCGACTAGTTTGGCCTGCGGTCAGCGCCAAAATAGGTTTTATGCTTTAGCACCCCAACAGGAGAAGGAAGTCTCCTCAGATGTGGTCACTAGTATGTTGCTTTTTTTTCATATTGATGTTTATGATTTTCAAGATTTGGGAGCTATCTTGTCTTGTGACCCCTTACATTGCTAGTAGATTTGGAGTTACTCCCGAGACTCTTTCAAAACCATTTTCGGTTTCGACTCCTGTCGGTGATTCGGTTGTAGCTAGGCGGGTGTATAGAGGATGCCCGGTCACTATATTGCATAAAGTCATCTTTGCAGACCTTGTAGAGTTAGCCATGACTGAATTTGATATTATTCTTGGCATGGATTGGTTGTATGCATGTTATGCTTCTATAAATTGTAGAACCCGTGCGGTAGAATTTCATTTTCCGGGCGAATCAATTTTGGAGTGGAAGGGTAGTTTGGTTATACCAACAAGTCGATTTATTTCATATCTTAAGGCATGAAAGATGATTTATAAGGGTTGCATATACCATCTAGTCAGGGTTAAGGATGTTGAGTCCGAGACCTTGATGATCCAGTCAGTTCCGGTGGTGCGTGAGTATCCAGAGGTCTTTCTCGATGATTTGCCAGGTGTTCCTCCAGAATGGGAGATTGATTTTTGTATTGACCTTCTACCCGTTACGCAACCTAAACCTATCCCTTATTACAGGATGGCTCCAGTCGAGCTAAAAGATTTGAAGGATAAGTTAAAGGACCTGTTAGATAAGGGCTTTATAAGACCGAGCAAGTCTTCTTAGGGTGCACCAGTGTCATTTGTCCGGAAGAAGGATGGTTCGCTGCAAATGTGCATTGACTATAAAAAATTTAACAAAGTGACCGTCAAGAACCTATATACATTACCCAGAATTGACAATTTGTTTGACCACCTTCAGGGTTCCAAGTGTTTCTCAAAGATAGATCTCAGATCCAGGTATCATCAGCTCAGAGTTCAGGAGAGTGATATCCCGAAGACAGCCTTCAGGATGCGATATGGCCATTATGAGTTTTTAGTTATGTCTTTTGGACAAACTAATTCTCCTTTATCTTTCATGGACTTGATGAACATGGTGTTCAAGCAATATTTGGACATGTTCGTGATTGTGTTCATTGATGACATCCTTATATACTCTCGGAGCGAGGAGGAGCATGCTTCTCACTTGATAATAGTGCTTTAGACTCTCAAGGATCGCCAATTGTATGCCAAGTTCAACATGTGTGAGTTTTGGTTGGACTCCATAGCAATTTTGGGCAGTATGGTATCGAGTGAGGGCATAACAGTAGATTATCAGAAAATCATGGAGGTGAAGAATTGGCCTAGACCGGTGAATCCCTCGGATATTCGGAGTTTCATGGGCTTAGTTGGCTACTATCGGAGGTTATTTCATACCCTTGAACTAGGGTAGGGCGCAACGGGCACTCGATTCATGGTCGATCGAGAAGCCGGTTGTATAGCATCTAGAAATGTAACACTAAGGCTAACCAAGCCACCTATCACAACCAATCAAGATAAATACTGGGCCAATAATTCCTTGACAATTATAAATATGCAACCTGGAAAGATTACAAGGCTACAATAAAACTAAGCAAAGCAATGAAAAACAAATACGACTACACAACCCACACTACTATACAAACTAGTCCACATCAGCCTCTACAGAGTAAACAATCTAAAGAGCACGGGACGGGGCCCCGATATAAAGGACAACTATAACCAGTTAATCCTAATTCGATAAGCTAGTTTACCCTCAATAGCTTGCGACGTCTTTACGTGGCTTAAAATCGTTTACACGTCCTCATCTTGGCTCTTTCACCAATTTCAGTTAGAAACCAGAACGTTAAACACATTTAACATCACATATATATACACATGACATACAGTAAGGACTAGCTAACAATGCCCACGCTGAGGGGTCTCCAACTCAATGTACAACTACGACAACAATCAACATAATATCACACTTTAGATGTCTCACTTCGGCTAGGTATAATCTTAAATGAAGCTTAACATACTGCATCAAGAATTTTAAATAGGTTACTTTCTCATTTGATTCACAAAACAGGAATCGTGCTTAAAAGAATGATGGACGGGGCGCCTTACATACCTTTATCCGATGAACTTTTCTCTAGCCGATTTCCTATCTCAATGATCACCGTTCAACCTCCTTAATCCATTGGTTTTACATGACAACGACAAGCTTAATATATAGAAAAAAGATGTAGCCAAAATAACTAACCAGAGGCAGTCACAATAGCAACAACAACACACGGAAACATCAACAACATTTAGCTATTTTCTCAACTAGTTTTCACTAACTTTTGAGGGAGAAACAAGAGGGAAAGTTTACCTTAGTTTTTATGTAATTATTCCCCTAAACAGGAAGTATAATTCCAGCAAAAGAAACAGCTAAAATTCCTAAGGATGACGAGGAAAAGTTAGCTCACAAACAGTCCATCGACAGCTCACTTAGCTTCCAATTTGCAGATTTTCGCTTTGCAATTTGAGAGGTTTAAAAGATGGAGAAATCCTTACCTTTTATCCTTATTTCAACACCTAATAAAATATGGATATATAGGCAGTAAAAATACATTTTGAAATGCAGAAAAACTTCTTCAAAACCTTGCCAAAAGGAGCTCCAAAACAGCCACTAACAAACTTGGCAAGATAATCTCAACTTTTCTTGTGATTTTCTTGAACTTTGCTTGATGTTCCTCCTTGATTTTCTTTGTCCTAGCTGCTGGAATTGAGAGATAAATGGAATCCTTAGCAATCTGGTTGACTTAGATTTAGCTTAAAATGTTTTCTACATGTGGAAAATCAGATTTTAAGTAAATAGGGCAGTGGAGGCGCTAGGGCGTCATGCCCGCGTCACCGCTCGCGATGCTTTGGTAAAATGCCCATAACTTCTTACTCCGAACTCTGATTGACAAGAGATTTGATGTTCTGAAAACTAGACTCAAAGAAATTTAATTTGATAGGTTGTGGGGCTTCTAATTCATTATATATTGGGAGATATGATCGTTTAAAGTTGACCCTTACTTATGAACTGCACATACTCTTTGGTTTTTTGATCGTACACATTTCCCTTGTTATCTACAACCAATATACAAACCGTACTTTCGTTAACCTAGCATAAAAACATCAAATAATCACCAAAAAATTTCCAGGGTGTTATAGTCTCCCCCCCCTTAGGAACATTCATCCCTGAATGGAAATTAATTTCACTTAATATGCTTCAAAATATGTACTCAGTAACTTAAGTATCAAAAACATACCTTAACATCACGTCGACATTGTAAATAAGTGAGGATATTTATTCTTCATTTCCTCCTCAGCCTCCCAAGTCACTTCCTCGATGTTATTACTTCACCATAATTATTTAACTGAGGTGACTTCTTTGGTTCGAAGTTTCCTGACTTGCTAGTCAAGAATAGCAACTGGAACCTCGGTGTAGGTCATCTCCTCAAGAAATTAAGACATCATCGATAGGCATAACACAAGTTGGGTCTCCTATACACTTCTACAACATTGACACATGAAATACTGGGTGGACTTCCGCTAACTCTTGTGGCAACTCCAACTCATAGGCCACTTTTGTTGTCATGCGGATAACTCTGTAGGGCCCAACATATCTAGGACTCAGCTTGCCTTTTCGTCCAAATCGCATAACGCATTTCATAGGAGACACTTTTAAGAAGACCCAATCATTAACAACAAACTCCAGCACTCGATGATGTACATTTTCATAAGACTTATGCCTTCTTTGGGCTGTCTGAAGTCAATCTATAATATGTTCCACCTTTTCAATAGCTTGCTGCACTAAGTCTGGCCCCAATAACTCTGCCTCACTGAGTTCAAACTAGCCAACTGGTGACCTGTATTTTTGCCCATATAAAGCTTCATATGGAGACATCTGAATACTTGCCTAGTTGTTGTTATTATACGCAAACTAAATCAAGGAAACATGATCATCCCAGCTTCCGCCAAAATCTAAAACATAGGCACGCAGCATATCTTCAAGCGTTTGAATGGTGCGTTTAGCCTGTCCGTCTATCTGAGGATGAAATGTGGTACTGAGGCTTTCTTGAGTGCCCAGGCCTTTCTGGAAAGACTTCCAGAAATTTGCTATGAACTGAGCACCTCTGTCAGAAATAATGGACAAGGGGATGCCATGTAGGTGAAGTATCTCTCGTATATAAAGCCTAGCATAATCCTTTGCAGCATATGTGGTCTTAACTGGCAAGAATTTAGCTGATTTAGTTAATCTATCAACTATTACCCGGATAGAATCATGCTTCCTGCTCGTTCTAGGAAATCCTGTAATAAAATCCATATTAATCACCTCCCACTTCCAGGCTGGAATTTCTATATCCTGCACCAAACTCCCACTTCCAGCCGGGAATTTCCTATATCCCGCACCAAACCTCCGTGCCTCCGGTGCTCAACCTTCACCAAGGGCAATTGGGACACCGAGTCACAAGACCATTGATGTCCTTTTCATGCCATTCCACTAATATAGTCACAGTCACGCTACATCTTGTGTCACCTGGGTGTAATCAATATCGAGAATAATGAGCTTCCTCTTCATAATTTGTTCCCTAGTTCAATTCCATTACTCTGGTACACGAGATGGCCCCGGTATCTAAGAACTCCATGGGGTTCCCAATCAAATAGGCTCTGCTGTGGTATACTCGTCTCTAGATAAGACTAACTCGCATCATCATATTATCGTTGCTTAATTCCGCTACCAAGAACGATTCGCCGTGCTTTGACAATAACACCCCGATCTTCAACATCCAATAATTGAATTATAAGCCGTCACCTGTCAGAGAGCCTTCATCATTTCAATGTTGTCAACCTGAATATGACGAAAGCTACCCATAGACTTGCGACTTAGCGCATCGCCCACAAAAGCATTTGCCTTGCCCTGATGATACAAAATGCTAACATCATAATCTTTCAAAGAATTCTAACCACCTTCTCCTCGGCGTAAATTAACTCCTTCGTTGAAACAAATACCGGAGCCTCTTATGATTTCCAAGATATCAACATGTACCCCGTGAGTAGTAGTGCCAAATCTTCAATGCAAATGCCACCGAGGCAGACGCAAGACTGGGTAGGATAATTCCTTGCTGTGTCTTCCTCAACTTCTTCTAGAGGCATAAACAATGATTTTGCCATGTTGCATTAGAACACAACCTAGCGCAACTCCCAAAGTACCAATAACCAAATAACCCTCGACACCCTCTAGAAGAGTCGACAGTGATTGCTTCACTCATCCTTCAACCCTAAAAACTTCACTCATATGCCTCCGTCCACCGAAACTTGATTCTTTATGAGTCAACTTTGTCAATGGAAAATATAGTAGAGAAACCTTCCATAAATCGGAAATAATAACCGCTAACCATATAAAGCTACAAACCTCAGTAGATTCAAGGAACTCACAAGTCTTTATCAGTCATCTTCACTTATCCACTTATACCTTAAGGTGTAATTACATGACCAAGGAAAGCCGTAGATGTTAGCCAAAATTCATATTTAGAAAATTTAGCATATAACATGTGCTCCTGTAGAGTCTTTAATATCAGCTTCAATGCATTTGCATGCTCTACTATCGCGAGTAAATCGTAATATCATAAATGAAGACGATCATAAATACATCAAGAAAAGGCCTAAACACCCGATTCACCAGTCCTTAAAAGCTTCCCAAGTAGTAAGCCCAAATTACATCACTAAGAACTCATAATGACCATATCTATTCATGGCTATAAATTGTGATATCAACTTCCCTAACCCATAACCGATAGTACCTAGATCTATAATCAATCTTCGAGAAGAATTTGCCACCTTGTGAATCGATCAAACAGTCATCAATCCTAGGAAGTGGGTACTTATTCTTAATCGTAAACTTATTTAAATTGCCTATAGTCGATACACATTCTTAATGAATAGTCTTTCGCACAACCGGTGCACCCCAAGGCGATACACTAGGCCGAATGAATCCCTTCTCGCGTACTTAACCGCTCCTTAATTCCTTAGCTTTGTCATACCATTCTCAGAAGGAGGATTCATATAGGTTGAGTACTGAAGTAGATCAATAGCAAAATTCTATCTCCTTTTTAGGAGGAATTTCAGGCAAATCCTCTAGAAAGACCTCGTGTGGAACTCATTTACAATAGGAATTAACTGTAGGGTTGTAGGCTCACATTCCAAGTTTACCCAACCAATTGAGAAATACAACCTTGATATATATCAACTTTTGAGCCTTAAGGTATGAAATAAACTTACCTTTAGGCGTAGCGGCATTACCTTGCAATTCCCGGACTAGCTTACCGGGAAAATTGAATCTGGCTAAACCTTAGCTTTGCAACAACATTAGCACCAGCATGCCACAAACCAATCCATACCCAAAATTACATCGAAATCAACCATTTCAAGCTCAAATAGACGTGCTAAGGTTGATCTATCACATGTACCTATACTATGCAAGCTTCAAAGAAACTCTCGCCTAGCTAACACAAATTCACCAATTGGCATAGAAACAACAAATGGTATAGATAATAACCGTGACAAAGTGTCAAACTAACTCAAAACCAATGGTCTAACATAAGAGAGAGTGTGAACCGTGGATAAAGTAAGACATATACCGCACGAGAATAAATAATCAGTAATTGTGAATAACATCGTGTGAGGCCTCCTTGTCCCGTCGACCGCCCAAAGCATAAAATTGATTCTCGGGGTTGCCCTTAATCCAGAAGCTCCTCTCCTCTCGCTCTCGCCACAACCTCGTTGCTAACAAGGATTAGGTCCGGGAGGTCGAAAAGAGGATGACGAAGCAAACCGTTAATCGCGCCCGATCTACCTCGACCCTATTTTAACAATCCCTCATGCGCCCCGTCGCCACAATGATACACATACATTCTTCCCCCGACGACGCCGACCTAATTGAGATTTCCCACACCGGGGATAAGGCCGCACAGGTTGCCTTCCGCCCGCCCGCTCCTATCGTTGTCGAGAGCTAGATGGAGCTAGGCCTTGGTCTGTTCCGTCCCTGAAACTGAGGTGGGTCGCTCCCTAGCTGGCATAACTGACGCTGGTATGATCGAGCCCCATGGTCACCCCGCGTCTTCCTCGTAGCGACCCGTAGTCCTCGCTTCCTCACGCCTCCCGTTGTCTCCGAGTATCCCTTAATTGATGAACCAAACTCGCCCTCCGGGCGCAATCCCGAATTCATGAAATGTCCATGTGCTCCTAAATAGATATCCCTAAGCAATCTCGATCTATATGAAGCCCCAAACCCTAACACGAACCGATGAACTCTATCCTCCATCGTTCGAGCCATGTGAGTGAGCATACCTGGATAGAGAATTAAATTGAAGACAATACTCATGCACACTCATACCTCCTTTCTTCTCTAGGTATAAAGGCCTCAGAGAACTCTCCCACTCACCGGTGTGTGCTCCTCTAGATCGAGCCCCAAGCCTCATACCACAAATTAGCCACATCACGATTTTGAAGGCCGCAAACTCTACTTCCTAAGTCGCGGTAGCTCATCACCATTAACACCCTAAAGTATAACTGATAAAGTCCCGCGAGGATCCTCGCCGGTCCGATCCGGCATATAGGAGGGCTCGAACTCAAGAACTCAAGTGCCTCAGGAATCCCCATTGTCTGGTCTCTCTTATGTCTTCCACTCTCCAATCATCGCCTTCGACTCTGCGGGCAGGCGAGCCATTGCCGAACAACTCCCCAAGACCTTGTCCTTTCGGAATAATTAGGAGGTACCATAGGCGTGAGGGTCTTCCACTCTACTACCCACAAGCATTGATGGTGCTGAGGAGCCGGAGGTCTATCCGCCATCGTTTCCTGCCGCAGTGTGGGAGGAACTGTAATACTCAAAGGGTGAGATTTCCACTCTAAGCCTCGAATTCGTCTCTAATACACCTGGAGGGAGACTAGTACCTTCCCCAACGGTCAGTGCCAATCAATGTTGGAGTTATCTTCCTTGTCACAAGTATACCTAAACAATAACACGATTTAGATATCACAATACTTATGAGCCCTTAATTTTATAACATGAACTATTAATAAAAGAATTGAAACAATTCCTAAATGTCTTGTATCCTCCTAATTTTAAGTACAGGTGCACACATACCCATAAGCAAGACTCTACTAGACATGACTTTATAGACTCCCAGACACGACATTGCTCCGATAAGCAAGTCCACACACCGATGAAACAGGGGTAGGGCGCAATTGGCACTCGATTCATGGTCGATCGAGAAGCCGGCAATATAGAATCTATAAATATAGCACTAAGGATGACCAAGCCAATTGCCACAACCAACCAAGATAAATATTAGGCCAATAATTCCTTTACAATTATAAATATGCAACCTAGAAAGCCGACAAGGCTACAATAGCTAAGCAAAGCAATGAAAACCATTACGACTACACAACCCACACTACTATACAATTAGTCCTCAATGCCTCTACAACAGTAAACAACCGAAATGCACTAGACAGTGGCCCCCGCCTACCCATGCTATACAAAAACTGAAAATAGTCCAAAATCCAGGACATGGCTCCTGGAAGAGAGCAGAGCATACCACTATTCTTCTAAAATATGGCCTTACTACGTCCGATGATCCGAGCTCAAGATGTACCTACAACACTATTGCAGAAGGGTCCCAAGATGAAGGGATGTCAATAAGAATAAAATGTACTTGTATGTAAGGCTAAAACTGTAAATATGCATGATAAAAATGATAACTAGGACTTAAATAAGGAGTAGTAACGACCCGTAATCCCGAAACAAAACCTAATAAAACCTGGCTATTGAAGTGTAAATGAAAACCATCTAATGCACAACAAAAACTATAACCGAAATTCCACGATAGTAGACCATAAAATCTATATACAATTCGTCCAATCAGTGTACCACAACGGTAAAAAATAAAATGCCTCCGTACTCTGTACCATACTGCAAATAATAAGACCTCCAGCCGATGTACCACACGAGGGTAAAATCAATAAATCTTAGACAAAATCATAAATAGAGCCGATATGGTTTATAATGGACCCCAATATGTACACATAGAAATGACGAATACAAAAAACATGGCCTGCATAGGCCTCCTTCAAAATGCATAACTAGAACTAAGCACATATACATAAAGCTAGAAAATTGAACTTAAATCATGATTTTAGAAACTTGTATAAATCATAAGGAACTACGGATGAACTAAGAGTTTCAACAAAATTATTAGATCGTGTTCATGGGACATTAGAGCTGTAAAACTCTAGCTTGTCATTTGGCTTAAGGGAAAGGGATTATGAAATTCCCTTTGTCCTGAAATATTTCATAACATACATAAAATATAATGGAAAACCATAACCAGTAATCCTAATTCGATAAGCTCGTTTACCTCAATAGCTTGCTGACATCTTTACATGGCTTAAAATCAAGCACGTGCTCATCTTGGCTCTTTCACCAATTTCAGTTAGAAACCATACCTTTAAACACATTTAACATCACATATATATACACATGACATACAGTAAGGACCAGCTAACAATGCCCACGCTGAGGGGTCTCCAACTCGATGTACAACTATGACAACAATCAACACAATATCACACTTTAGATGTCTCAATTCGGCTAGGAATAGTATTAATATTTTATCCTCAATAAAAATAGAAATTTAAAGCTTAAAAGAAGCTTAACACACGCCTCAAGACTTTTAAATAGGTTGCTGTCTCAATCTTCCGATTCACAACACACAAATCGGTGCTTAAAAGAATGATAGACGAAGCTCACTACATAATTTTCCATGAATTTTTCTCTAGCCGATTTCCTATCTCAATGATAAGACTTAAACCTCTTTAATCGAGTGGTTTTACAGGCCAACGTCAAGCTTAATCTATAGAAAAAAAATGCAGCCAAATTAACTAATCATAGGAAGTCACAATAGCAACAACAACACGGGCAAAAGATCAACAACATTTAGCCATTTTCTAAACTAGTTTCTTACCAATTTTTGAGAGAAAAACAAGAGGTAAATTTTACTTCGTTTTTTGTGTAATTATACTCTCTACTGTGAAGCAATTCCAGCAAAAGAAACAGCCAAAACTCCTAAGGAAAACGAGAAAACTCAGCTCACAAACAACCCATCAGCAGCTCACTTAGTTGCCAATTTCCGCATTTTCGCTTTGCAATTTCCGAGAGGTTTAAAAGGGAGAAATCCTTACCTATTCTCCTGATTTCAACACCTGCTCAAAGATGGATATATTGAAGTCCAAATAGATTTGAAACACAGAAAATCCTTTAAAACCTTTCCAAAACGAGCTCCAAAGCAAATCTAACACACTTTGCAAGGTAATCTCAACTTATCTTTTTGATTTTCTTAAACTTTTTCTGATGTTACTTCCTCTTGATTTTCATTGTCCTAGCCGCCGGAATTGAGAGAGAAATGGAATCCTTAGCAAGCTGGTCACTTAGATTTAGCTAAAAATGTTTTCTACAAGGAAAATCAGATTTTTACTAAAGGGCTAAGGAGGCGCTAGGGGTGTCATGCCCGCCATCGCCGCTGCGATTCAAAAGAAATTCCATAACTTCTACTCTAACTCCGATTGACAAGTCGTTTGATGTTCTGAAAATTAAACTCAAATATCTTTAATTTTATAGGTTTTTGGCTTTTAATTCATTATATATTGGGATATATGATCATTTAAAGTTGACCCTTACTTATGAACTTCACATACTCTTGGTTTTTGGGGATCGCATACATTTCCTTGTAATCTATGACCAATATACATTTCCTTAACCTAGAATAAAAACATCAAATAATCACCAAAAATTTTCGAGGTGTTATAGGTTTGTTGAGGGTTTCATTCATTGCAGCACCATTGACCAAGTTGACTAAAAGGTACTCCAATGGCTCTGAGGCTTGTGAGAAGAGTCTAAGAGTTGAAGACCACTCACTTTAGTACAACCGTTGACCCTAACCGAGGGTACAAATGGCTTGTGTTGTATCGGATGCTTCGAGAATCGCACTGTGTGTGTATTGATGCAAACATATTCCTCTAAACAATTAAAGATCCATGAGAAGAATTACCCAACCCATGATCTAGAGCTTGTAGCTATGGCATTCTCATTGAAGATATGGCGACACTACTCAGATGGGGTCCATGTGGATGTGTTTACTTAACCAAAAGAGCTTACAATATGTGTTCATGCGTAAAGACCTCAATCTTGACAAAGGAGGTGGTTGGAGTGACTCAAGGACTATGATATGTGTGTTCTTTACCATATCCGGTAAGGATAATGTGGTAGTGTACACATCTTTAGTAGGCTCTACGGAGAGTGTGTTCAATGTGGATGAGGGAAAGAAGAAGCCGGTGAAAGATGTCCATCGACTCGGCAAAGGTTGTGGGATTAGTTGGTCGACTCGACCGATGCATGTGTTGTTTTCTCAAGAACGGATCAATCGTCCTTGGTGAATGATGAAATCTAGACAGACAGATCCGACTTCTAAAAGCTGAAAGAAGTCGTTTGAAGTCGAACATGGATGTTTTCTCCTAAGGGGGAGATGGCACTTCGACACCAAATGGTCACCATGCAGATCTAGATGTTGATGATTTGAGGAGCCGGATATTGCATGCGAATCCTATGGATCTAAGTATTCTATCTCTGTTAAGGTGCCACTAAGATGTATCGTGATTTACGAGAAATCTCATCGCGACGGCATGAAGAAGGATATTGGCAGATTTCATAGCCAAGTGACGGAAAAGTCGCTAAGTAAAGGTCGAGCATCAAAGGCCGACAAGTACTTCAGATAATCGCATTCTACATGGAAGTCAGAAGAAATTAATATGGATTTCATCATTGTGCTTGCCTCTCGACAATATGATTCCATTCGGGTCAGGTGTAGCATTGACCAAGGCCGCACATTTCCCCAATGAAAACCACAAGATTCAGCATGATTATGCAAAGCCATATATCTGAGAGTTAGTTTTGCTACATGGAGTGCCCTTGTCCATTATTTCGATCGTTACCTGGCCACCTCCCGCTTAGGCGGTATTTTAAGGGGATTGGGACTCAAGTTAAGTCAGATACGCGCCTTCCATCCGCAGTAGGGACGGCCAAGCCGGACCGAACAATCTAGACTCTCGAGGACATGTTGAGGAGCATGTGTGATGGACTTCAAAGGTAGTTGGGATGATCACTTGTCCCCGATCGAGTTTTCATATAATAACTATCACCTAGCATTCAAGATGGCACTGCTCTGAGGCTCTTGGGCGACGGGGTGTAGATTTCCATCGATCATTTGATGTTGGTGAAGGGCCATGATAGGCCGTATCTGGCCCATCAAAGGCGGTTAAGGTTCATTGATAAGGGACAGGTCAAAGTCGCCGAGTCATCAAAAGTCATATGCCGATCTCGAGGAGGGGAGAGAGTTGGAGTTCGAGCCGGATGGATTGGGTATTCCCTGAAGGTATCTCCTATGAAGGGATTCATGCGGTTTGGGAAGAAATAAAATCACCCCGCTATGTTGGCCCCTATCGTATTATGAGAAGAGTTGATAAGGTATCATATGAGTTGGACTTACCCTCTCAGGTTATCTTCAAAATAATCCCTTGTGTTTCACGTATCACTTTTGAAGAAACAAGTTTGGGAGATCCACTTCCTTCAGTGCACTCTGGTGGAAAGCATTGGAGTAAAGGATAGCCTAAGCTATGAGGAAGTTCCAATAGAAATACTGAATCACAAGTCTTTGTAAGCCGAGGAATAAGGATGTAGCTTCAGCTAAAGTATTATGGAGGAATCAACATGTTGAAGGAGCCACCTGGGAATCTGAAGCAGATATAATGGATAAATACCCACACTTATTCTCTACAACAACTCCGACTCAGATATCAGCTTTTCTCTATGACTCTATTTATTTCATGTTCGGGCCATAGGCGCAAGTTTGATCTATGTTATGATAATGTATGTCGATGGAATTCAACAATTTATGTAGTTCTTTTCTGAGGTGTCATTACGTTAGTTTTAGGTTTAAATAATCGCATTTTTATAATGATAATCGTATATCCTTGCTTTTCTATGTGCATCCCAATATTCGAGGACAAATGTTCCCAAGGGGGAGATATTATACCCCCGGAGCTCAAAGATCAGACCCGGGAGTTGAAACAGGGAAAAGTGGGAAAATTATGCTGGTACTCCTTAGGACGAGTCACACCCCACAACTCAAGGAGGATGTTTGACAAGTCATCGTGTGACTCATGGGGAAGGAGAAATAGTTCAGAAAAAGGAAATATGGGTAGTGTACCTGACGGGAGTCCCCATGTGTCGTTGTCAACCTTAATGATTCATGGGGTGAGTTCGTAGCGTGGTTTGGAGTCCAAAGTTCGGAAATGAGACAATGTACTTAACGAAAGTGGTGGCCACGAGTCATGAAGTTACCCATTAAGATCCTGTGGAGAATAAAGGATGTAGTGCACTTGACGAGCAGAGAGGATGAGTCTTTGCTCTAGGCCGACGAGTCAGTCAGTCATTCATTAGACCACTCGGAAGTTATTTTCACTTAATTTAGTAGGGGCATTTTCATAATTCCTAACTTTCTAAGGCCTAAATAAGATGTTTTGGGGCGAATACACATTTTAAGGGTTAAGTTCACATTACTAATTTTCCATCCATGCATTCAACGTATATGAGATTTTAGAGGGTGATCAAGCTAGAAATCTTCAACTTCTTTCAAACTTTGGGAATTCCATGATATAAGATTCAGCCATTTTCAGTTATGTAGGGTTACGATTAGGTGTTTTCGTTCACATCCATGCCTATCCTCTAGTAATTAATGGGAAATATACTAAAATCTATCAGTTTTAATTCGATGTTTATGAAAATCTAAATGATTTGAAAATGGGTGTTTTAAATAGTGAAACTGACGCATTTTACAACTATTTGGATTATCAAATTATTGATTTTGATTTTTGCTAAATTAAGCCTAATTATGTAAGATATATGATGAATGATTTATGATCTCACTTCACCGTTGATATTTACAAGCCCAACATGATTTATGATTTGAAATGTGGATTTATTCAATTACCCATCATGATTTGGTGATATCGAGTTATACAAAAAATCTACGAGTATGTATGAAACTTATGATTCAGGAATTATGTTTTAGGCCAATTCACGGCCTTGTTTGCCCCAGTTAATGTATTTACGAGCATGCTTATGATTATAATGTTTTAACTAGCCTATGAACTCATGCATATTATACTATGAGCACTATATCTATTTTGGGAGTAATATCGAACACGAGCACGTTCTGACCCAGGTTCCGCCGCATCTCAAACTACGTGCCACCGTAGGCATGTTGGGACCTCCTTTGAGACCGGCCCCTACCCAATTGTCCCTTCCTTTAGCGGTGATATCACACTTTATGGCTCATACCCTCTTTGCAAGGTGTCGACACCCCCTCCACTAGGTTACAAGTCGAGCTTCATGTGTGCTCATATAGGTATGTTGGTTAAGATATTCTTCCACTATTCCTCATGATTTATGCATGTTTATTCCTACATATGTTGGCTCAAGTAACGCTTATTATGGATTCTCTCTCATGATTCTTGTTACGATTGTATTATGAATTGTTTGAAAACCTTGAGCCTTATGTTATATTATGATATTAATATTATGAGCATATCATACTACTCTCATGATCATTTATGAGTTCTTTTTAAAATATTTTAAATGTCCATATTACATCCATACCTCGCATTCCATGTACCGACCGCATAATTTCTATGCTTGTACTGTCTTATGATATAGGTTTGCTCTGACTCATCCTCATACCTAGATTATTTCATAAAGGTACTTTCTACTTTATTGGTGAGTGCTCATGTTCCGGAGGGACCATTTGACAGACTCATCATGCTATTTTATGTTTCGTACTTGTCCGGGTCATTAGTTGGAGTATTGTCCCATCAACCCACCGTAGTGGATGCTTTCAAATATTATGTAGTACCTAGCTTGCGTGTATGTCAAGAGATTTTATTACGTTATGATATGTTATGATTTTGCTTACATTTCTATGCCTTGTGATTATCCCTCCGCTTATAATGAATGAAGCTAGAGGTATGCTTATGCCGTGGGTCGACTTGGGGCCTCTCATGGTTCCTTGTCTCGTGTTATGATCTCAAGGCTTCATTGCCGGTCACACATCCACCTTTGATTTTGAACTGCCTTTTCAACTTTACATAAATAGATCCTTATCTTGTCTAGCCTTGACCTTGGTCAACAAGAAAGATTCTGATCCTATTCAATAATGACACCGCCTATCCGTCAAATCAACAAGGCAAACTCCTAATCATGCAAGACAATGCACATTCTTCACCAACTCCTTCTTCCATCGTGACCACATGAGAAACACTCTCCATGGACAACCCTGCAAAGGGATCCACAAATATATTGGCCTTGCCCAAATGATATGACACACTCATGTCATAGTCCTTGAGCAAACTCTAACCATCTTCTTTGTCGCAAATTCAAATCCCCGAGTGAACACATACCGTAGGCTCTTATTGTCCGTAAACACATCCACACTAACCCCATACAAATAGTTTCTCCAAATCATCAAATTAAACACCACCGCCGCCAATTCCAAGACATGCATTGGGTAATTTTTCCTCATGAATCTTAAGTTATCTAGAGGAATACGCAATGAAGTTATTTCATGTCGCATCAACACACATCCAAGACCAACCCGTGAGGTAATACAATACACCACAACTAACTGCACCCGTGGTGGGGTCAATATCGACTAAAGTAAGTCGAGTCTTTAACTCCTAAAAACTCTTCTCAGAGGCATCCGACCACTGAAATTTGACTTTCTTCTAAGTCAACTTAGTCAATGGTGCTACAATGGGATGAAAATCCTTCAACAAACCTCCTATAATAGCCGATTAAACCCAAGAAACTCCCCGATCTTCAAATCACTAACTAGTCTAAGCCAATTCTTACAATTTTTATCTTTCGAGTCCACCCGCACACCCTTACTAGATACCTCATGGCCCAAAGACGCTTACCGAGTCCAACCAAAACTCACAAGTGCTGAATTTAGCGAACAATCGCGATCCGAGGGTCTCAGAGCACAATCCTCAAATAAGAGGCATGCTCCTTCTCTCTTCGAGTGTATATGAGGATGTCGTCTATGAAGACAATCACAAACATATAAAAATATGACTTGAATACCCTATTCATCTAATCCATGAAAGCTGCAAGGCAATGCCTAGTCCAAATGACATAACTACAAACTAATAATGACCATACCGAGTCCCTTCGGAAGTTGTTTTCCGAATGTCACTTTCCCCTAACTCAGCAGCTAATGATAGCTAGATCTCTAGATCTATCCCTTGAGAAGCACTTGGCACCCTAAAGTTAGTAAAACAATTCATCAATTCTAGGGAGGGGATACTTGTTCTTGATTATAACCTTGTTCAACTACCGATAGTCAATACACATTTGAAGAGACCCGTCCTTTTTCCGAACAAAGAGAATCGTGCAATTCTAATGGGAATTTGCAGGGTTTGATGAAGCCCTTATCTAAAAGATCTTTCAACCGCTTCTTTCAACTTATTTATCTCGGCTTGAGCCATTCTCGTAAAGGAATGGATATAGACTGATATCTAGGAAGAAGGTCAATACTCAACGCCAATCTCCCGCCTGAGGGACTCCTAGTAGATCTTCTAGAAAACCTCCCGATACTCACACACAACAGATTGCATCAAAAGTAGAGATCTAATATGTAGCATCCTTAACCCAAACTAGATGGTATGCAATCATAAAATCATCTTTCTAGCCTAAAGGTAGGAAACGAAGAGAACTATAGGCACCGGCCAACTACTCCTTCCATTTGTGTGGATTGACTCACTAAAATCGAATTCTACCATACGTGTTCTATAATTCACTAAGGCATAACATGCATGAAACCAATCCATACCAAAGATAACATCAAAATAAGTCATGCATAACTCTACTAGATCTATTGAGGTAACTTTCTAAATGACTATCACAATGAAATTTTTGTATACCCATCGAGCTATAATTGAGTCACCGACTATAGTAGAGACTAAGAAAGGTTCAAATAAGATTTTGAGACTGACTTTGAAACTATTAGCAACATAAGGCGTTATAAAAGACAAAGTAGCACCTAGATCTAACAACATATACATCAAGATGAAATACTCACAACATAGCAGTGACTGGGCATCATGAGAGACCTTCTCGCACTCCTGACAAGACGAGAGGGCATAAAATTTGTTCTCACACCGACCACCACTCGTACTAGTGGATGCATCCTACTGCCGAACGTGTTGGTGGAGCTAATGATCCGGTGGCTAGGTCACAACTCCTCTACCATGGCCCCCACCGGGTGAAGGGCAATCTTTGAGCATGTATCCAGTCACACCACCCAAACATGCACTTGAACCTACTAAGCACTCTCCGATGTGCCTCCGACCACACTCCGCTACAAATTGGAATGCTAAACTTAATAAATGCTTCCCCGACCTCAAGAGCCTAATGCCTCGTCCCTTCTACTCATGCCTAGATCTTGATGGTACATTGGCCGAGGACGGCGCTATGACTAATGACCTCTAGTGGGACCGCCGACGATGTCTACCACTGGACCTCTCACAGAAAACATGAAGTTGCCTGTCCCGGTGTTCCTGACTCCCTCCTTTCCTTTATCCGATCCGCGTCAATATGTTGGGTGTATATCACCAATTGGGAGAAATAAAGATCACCGGGTCTCAACATTGTGGTCCTACACTCCTTGACCAGAGAATCAGACACTCCATACACTAATTTGTTCATAACATTTACCCCACCTTGGGAGGCATGATTGGAACTGTACCATATCGGTGACTAACTACCCTGGCCAGGCTTATGCACGCCCGCGCGCCCGGCACTCAATTCCCAAGAAAACAACGGGCTATATCTCGGTTATAAATACACAAATTCTCCTACCGACAAGGCCTCTACCCATCCGTGAACGAAAATACACCAACAACAGAAATAGAAGGGATCCTATGCGCGCTACAAGCAGACCAAGCTATCTAGTTATAATAGAAATAAAGACAAACTACTATCCTAGGCTCCATGACGCCAACATATGAAATATAAGTAATTAAGGCCCAACATGACCAACATACAACTAACTAATCGATGACTCGTAGTCCGGCAAGCCTCTATGTGTACAAATAGTGGTCGATAGCCGACCTACGTAAATGCTATACAACCAAAAAACAAATATCTCTACAACCTAGTAACTCCGAATGAGCGAGTCGACAACTATGACTCTAACAACTATCATCAAGATCTCGAACTCTATCCGTTTGCACTGGCAGGGAAGTAATGCAGCACCCCAAACTTGGGCATAAGTACAATATGTACCGAATATGTCGTAGTAAATAGGCTAAATGAAAGTCATGGAAATACCGGGGAAGGGAGTGTAAAGGAGAGGCGTAAAGATTAACCCGTGAACCGCTTATTCGCAACTGCATCTAGCACACACTACACATACATGAGCTATGACCACATAATCATGTATTCATAAGCTATAGCTAACATGAAAGATGTAAACAAGAACCTAACCCGGCCCCCATAAGCCTCGGGAAGGTACAACCAAAGACAAAATAATCCACCCTGGCCCCCATAAGCCCTATGAGTGCACTTCAATCTATATACCCCTAACTAGGCTTTGCTCTACTGGTGCTATACCAACCCACTAGTCCCCCGGGTTTGCCCCCGAGCCCACTCGACCCCGGACCGTAGGCCGTGCTCCATGTCCATGGACTCGATATTCGATATTCGCACTCGGCACAGTGGCTCTATTGTGGGGCGTGATATGCTGTTGATCCACATAGTAATAGTCTATCCATGGAATGGACTCTATGAGGACCTCGGGACCCTATCTTCCTCCCTCACGGATGGCATGTCACTCTCTCCTGAGTTTATCGCCATCTCGCTCACTGGCATAGACAATGCCTAGTAACCCTAGGGTGGTCATGGACGGCTCCTAAACGAAGGCAACCCCAACCAAGGTGTTGTACTAACATCTTAGTCTAGCGACTAAAAGGGCACACTCGACTCTCTAAGTCTAACGCCACCACTACTCACCCCTTAGGATAACCAAGAAGGGCTACTAGCAAGCATGTCTTCAGGCCTATTTTTGAACAAAGGACTTTGACAGAGATCGTGATCTCTAATAACTGACTCATTGAATAGGAGAGATTCGTAGTGGTCCAACACAACTCTCGTATATCCCGTCCGCATCTACAAGTCATAATAGCTACTAGGTCACCGATCTTGGGCAAAATAAAGATTCCAAGAGTGATGTCCTTATAACTTAATTTAGTCTTGTTTAGTAAATTAATTATATACATTTTCATGATTTCTATATAAATGTGAATATTAATAGAATAACCAACATGATTAGTTCTTTGTTTTGTAGGTTTAAATGAATTTGAGGAACTAATTTATAAGTTGGCAGCTAGAGAAAATGGAGTCGGGAGCATTTTATGGGGTCGGCAAAGTTAAGCATGCCTTGCAGGCCGGCCGCGCTGTGCAACAGTAAGCCACGTGTGTGTGCCGCGCCGTGCCGTGCCACGCCCATGCCGTGCGTGAGAAGGCAGCACGAGGCATGTGTCTCGCGTGCCGTGGCCATGCCACGCCCGGGCGACAAATGAAGACTATGCCATCGCGTAGCATGAGCAAAGATAGTCACGGCCAATACAACCCTAAGCAATGGCATCCTAAAACAATTTCCGTGCCTCCGCGTTACCTCCATGTCACTGAGGTAGTGCTCGTGATACACTCCGCGGACACGAGCCATTCCACGACAAAGCGACTTTGCATGATTCTCATTTACAATAAATAGGTCCCTTAACTCCTAAAATCATTTTGTCACGATTTTATTCTCGAAAAAACCACCAACGGAGAGAAGGGAGAAGTGGGAGAACTCACCTAGGCTTGTCAAATTCCTCTTCTCTTCTACCACCCCAAGTATGCTACTTTAATTATAGTTTCTTTTAATTTTGTCTAACATGAATGGCTAGAACCTTCCTCTGTAGGTTGAAGCCATGAGTTATGATTGTGTTTTTACGAATTTGTGTTGAAATTAAGTTATTGATTGTTGTTTTGTCTTGCATTATGAATTATTGGCTGTTTTTATGATTGATCAAAATAAAAATACATCGCTAACTTAGGCAATTGCTTGAGAAAGCATTTACCTAGGCCAAAACAAGAGAATGTAGGGAGCATGATTGTATCTCATGATATAATTTGTGTTAGGATAGAAATATACCTAATACCTTGCTTGGTTAATAAAATGGGAAGAGAGCAAGACACCAACTTAGAATTATCACATCACCACTCGAAGAAGTAGTTTTGAAGGTATGTTGAGTTGAAATGATTAGGTGTCTGAGAGAGTCCCTAAT
Organism: Datura stramonium; assembly: GCA_018107945.1. NCBI lineage: Eukaryota > Viridiplantae > Streptophyta > Magnoliopsida > Solanales > Solanaceae > Datura > Datura stramonium. The sequence continues at coordinate 93,519 of JACEIK010000095.1, read as the reverse complement.
CATATCCACGTAAACCACATCCATGTAATTAATTGCCCACGAACTAGAATTAGTATCCTCGCTCACAATGTAGTGCCGAGGCTAGGTTGTCGTGTTTAGAGGCTCGAAAGGCCATGCACACTGCAATTCTAATTATGTGAGACGACAATTGATAGTTTCATACTTAACCATTGCAATTCGTAGTAGCAAATGATTATTCAATTTTTAGCCCTATGTTGCTCCTCGAGTGAATTCAATATTTCGTTGACTAAAATTAGAATTAATTAAACCATATCGAAAACTTTTCTATTCAACAATTGCGGTACTTAATATCACACATAAATTAGATAGTTAGAGGAATGGGTCCAAATTTCGTGGGTTCGACATTCCTGCTTCTAAAAGAGCCACTATATTACTTGCACAACTCCGTATGCTGCGGAGCCGCGACTGGTTTTTGGCGCCTGCTTTCCGGACTCGACGATGTTTTGATAATTTATCTGTTTTCGTGATTTTAAAAGTTCCCTTAAGTGTTTAGAAACTTGTTCTAGTCTGAATTATAGCAGGTGACAAAAGTTGTCTTGTTTAGCCGACTAAAATAGAGAGCTTGTGGAACCGTTTCTTGAACCTCAACGTCAAATCAATTTGCGAAGGGAGAGTAGCTCTAGAGCAAAAAGTCAAGAGACATCAAGAAAAGGTACAATGAAGAACCACCGGCAGACAAACCCAATTTTCACCGAAGCAATGGCACTAGACTAGTTCGCAAGTGGCAATCCCACAAGCGACTAATGTGAACTCTAGTATCCGTAAATCTGGAGCTGAGGGAACTTTGAGCTAAAGCCTGTAACATGGTACTGCTACATTCTAGTGGTCAATTCACTGGGATGGGACATGAGGACCCGCAATAACACCATTTAACTTTCTAGAGATTAGTGACACTTTTGTCCCCACCCCGCGTGTCCACGATTATGTCCGACTAACCCTCTTCACATTTTCATTATTGGGAGAGGCAAAAAGTTGTCAAAACCCGAGCCACCGATCTCCATAACTTCGTGGGATGATTTGGCTAAGAAGTTGCTTATCATTCTTTCCTTCGTGCAATAATGCAAAGTTGAGAAGTGAAATACTAAGTTTCAGGCAGGCTCGATGAGAACTTATATTTAGATTGGGAAAGATTCAAGTCATTATTGAGAGACTTTCCCCATCACCAACACCTCCAAATGAAGTGTCAAGCTCATACCTTTGTAGAAAGTCTGCATCTACACACGAAAATACACTAGACTCGCATCGGGTGGGCAAGCCTTGAGAAGACGTATGATGAGCTTACACTTTGTTAGTACTGCACTGCTTAAGGAAATCAAGAGTGGACAACGAGTCATCGAGAGAAGGTGAAAAGAGGTCAGGTTGGATATAGTAGATGGAATGAATGCCTTGGCAACATAGCTAGCTTGCTCAAGATTTAGATGATGACTACCAATAAACTGGTATGAACCAACAACAGGCTGTGTTAAAGCAATCTCAAGCTCCAAGTTGGTGTGAAATTTGTGGTAATACCGAAACAATGCGTAATCTTGTGGAGCCAATTCAGAATCAAATACCAATTTCGTTGGAAATGTGCACAGGAACAACCGTAATTTTAGAAATAACTCCAACAGAAATTGCTGTGGCCACCCAAATTTTCTTGGGGTGGAAACCAAAAGCAAGATTATCAAGAACTCAATACAACAAAGACGTTGGTATCAAAGTAAATGATGTGGGCACTGAAAGAAAGAAGATTGAGAAACCTTGCGTAAAAATCACGGAGACCGTGATCGCTTAGTGGAGAATCAAAGCAGGATGGCAATCGACTTAAAGAATCAGCAAGTGGGCACCCGTAATCTTGAAAACAAGTGGGTCAGATAGCAGCTACTATAAAGATGAGATCGCAGGGGAGATTACCATGGCGCGATCCTAACCCCGTAGATCAATGCCATCAGCCTAAGAAGTTGGCAAGCAATTAGCCGATGCAGGCCAATGCAGAAGAGAAAGGAGGTGCAATGGGAGAGTTGATCGACCAGACCATCCACTAACACGAGAGATAATCGAGTAAGGCACCAAATGCACAATCTTCATCATGATCCAAGACAGACCACAACCACCATCCCCTCATAAATTCAGAAACAGCAAGGAGGAGGACTGCTTCAAAAAGTTTTTTGAGAGTTTCAAGGAACTTAAATATAAATTTGCCGCTTATTGATGTTTTGCAGGAATGCCCAAGTATGCTAAATACTTGAAGGACATGATGGAGAACAAGTGTGAGGTTGGTGGATGTCCAGATCGTAGCACTAACCGAGGAGTGGTGGGGCCACCTGCATTGAGCAAGATTCGAAGAAGCTCAAAGACCTGTGTGGAGTTTTACCCTCCCCATACAAATTGGTAAAGCCGAGGTGCTACGAGCTTTGGGTGACTTAGGGGCAGCAGTTGATCTAATGCCCCTATCCTTATTCAAATACCCCGGGGTTTGGAAAACTGAGGCTAACAAGGTTGGATGCTGTACCGGGCCGATAAGTCACGAGTGACAATTTGATGGAATAATAGAGACCTTCTCATCAAAGCTGGTAAAGTTTATTATACCCGATTTTATTATCTTGGATTTTCAGTTTATGACCAGTAATCTTTAACTGGGAAGACCATTCTTGGCCAATGAGGAGCGACATTGATTTGAGAGTGTGGACCTCGAAAACGAGGGTTTAAGATGAAGAAGAACTCTTCCGAGTATACCAAGAATGAACCCATCCACACAATTGGCGAACGCTTTGTCGTGTTAGTGTTTTGTCATAGGACGAGTGTGGGGGTGGAGGATTCCATAGGTGTATGGACAAAGGTAATGACAAGTGTTCATGCCGAGTCTGATAAAGGGCTTCAAATTGTGAAGAAGTTGGAGGAAGAGAGGAATAGAGTAGAGGTCGTGGTCTCCTAAAATCAAGAAAAGGAGATGATTCTCGAACGGGAACCTGTGTATGAGGATGTCCCTTAAAAGGATACCCATGTCATACCGCTGGAGAAAAATTAGGCGCCGCTTGGGAGGTAACCCATGGGTACCCCCCGGTACAATTTGTTTAATTTTGTCAGCTGATGTTGTTATTTTCATTGTGTTTGTATTTTTGGTTTAAAGTTAAGCACAGATGAAGAAGTCCGACTACCGAGAAGGAGCAAGCTAAAAAGCACGGAATGGCTAAGTGTGGGGTGAAACACCCACCTATGAAAACTTGAAGAAAAGCATGTTGTTAGCTTGGCATAAAGGCCCTCGGAGTATTTCATCCTTTTTAAATGTTAATTTGATGCTATGAGGACATAGCATGATTTAAGTGGGGTGAGGGAAATTTTTTTAAAAAAATCGCTTAACCCATTTTTGGTGAACGGTAATGCTTGTGAGAAATATTTGAAATTATTTTGTTTGTCACATGACTTCATCACCCATTGGTTTTTGTTTTCTGCCTTTTCTCACTTAAGTCTTTGAACCGAAGAATAAAAATTTTTCTTTCGTCTCGTATATAATGTTTTTAGTCAAAGTTAGAGACTCAAGTCACGATGGATGAACGATTTACCTTTCTTGAGGAAAATTAGTCAATAGGTTTTGGTTAACCCGTAGCTAATTGATGGTCGGATGTTCTTGTTATGTGCAATAAATGATTGTAAGATGCAAGTATGTGCAAGGTGGAAGAATGCAAGTGTATAACTTTGTGTGAGACACTTAGGCTCTTAAATTTGACTCACATGACAAGCTTAATTCCGAATTCTTGTGATTATTGAGTTAAGAGTCCGCCGAAGGTGTCTTGATTTGAGTACGTGTTATGAGTGTAAGGTTTTTGGAGTATTTTGTGCTATTGTGGAAGTGCTCACAACTTGCCTGGTCTGTTTATAAAATGAAATGAAGGATGTGAATTGTATGAGATGATTTAGGCATTTCTTTGAATGAACCTAAATGTTATCCCTCATTTTACCTACCTTGAATAATTAATCTTAGTTAGCCCCATTGAGCCTGAGCCTATTCTCTTTTGGCTAGCCGCACCATGTTTAATCCTTTTCATTAACCTTTAAATTTGATCCAAAACTCCTAAGCACTTAAATCCGATGGAGTAAGAGTGAGAAGAATCAAAAGAAGGAAAAGGGCAATGGTAAAAAGTTGAGAAAGGTCAAGGGTGCACTGTGTGAAAACTGAGTATTAGTAGGAGTAAGAAAATAAATTAATTAAAAGTTACTTATAGAACTCCTTACTAATAAGCTAAGAGTGCCTAAAGAAATGGGAAACCTAAGAGGAAAAGTAAAGCCGAAAGGAGATAAAGGTGAAGTAAAGAGAGAAGTTCAGAACAGGGCGTGACGTATTAAAAGTGCTTAGGGAAGATAGTCACTATTACTGCCAGAAGTACCTACCCGTCCCTTAGCTACATTACAACTAAAAAGTCCTACTTGATCTTACATTCATACACTTAAATAAGTGGAGAAACACTAAGGGCAAGCTTATGGGTCACAGATGATGCATGTGAATTCTTTGACGTTGAGCACTGGTCTCATGTACCCACACATGTTGTGATTTAAAAAAATTTCATGGTGAAATGGGTAACTCTCTTTGCCATGAGGGCACATGTTGAATGAAGGATATTATTCATGTTGATTTCTTGATCAGTTGATTCACATGAGTTTGCTAATATTGAGAGCCGATTCTTGAGGTTAGGAAGTCTTGGCAGGTTTGTATTTCATTTAAAATGATCAAATGTGCATGCTATATTTTTAGCTGGTTATCTTAAATAATCATTATAGCCGTAGCTTGAATTATCTTGCTAAATTAGCTATGTGTGAGTCTCCATATGCATGAGATGTAAAAGGTTTGTTCGAGGACCAACAAGACTTTAAGTGTGGGTTGTGATCTCAGGCAAAAATAGCCTGCCCTAGTGATGCTTTATAACTTAATTTAGTCTTGTTTAGTTAATTAATTATATACATTTTCATGTGATTTTATATAAATGTGAATACGTGTACTAACCAACATTATTAGTCTTTATTTTGTAGGTTTGAACCAATTTGAGGACCAATTCTATAAGTTTGGTGAAGTGAGAGAATGGTAAATTTTGTTATATTATGAAATCGGCAAGAAGCATGCCTGGGTGTACTGCCGCGCAAAAAGGTGCTGCCACCAGCGGTGCCGCGCCTGGCCAGGCAAGCCATGCTCATGCCAGCGCCAAAAGAAGGAAGGCATGCAGAAGGCGCCCCAGGCGCTGGGCCAGCCAGGCCACGCCTGTGCGAGTCACCCGCTAGGCACCATGCCATCACGCATGAGCAACAGGTCACGCCGCCAGCCACAAGGCAACCTCGGCGCCTTGGCATCCTAAGTTGGGCCCCGCCTCGCTCCGCATTACGTCCGTGTCACGTGAGTACAGCCTATGATACACTCCGTGACACGGAGCCATTCCACGACAGCTTAATTTAGCACGATTCTCATTTACTATGCAAATAGGGGTCCCATAGCTCCTAAAATCATTTTGTCATTTATTTTATTCTCGGAAACCAATTAGATAAGTAGTTGAGAACTTACCTAGGGTTTGTAAAATTCCACTTTCTTTTACCAATTTTGTAGGTATGCTACTGAATTAATGTTTCTTGTAATTTTATGAACATGAATGGCTAGAACCTCTCTGTGGCTGTGCCTAAGACAGATTGTGTTTTACGAATTTGTGTTGTAATTAAGTTATTGATTGTTGTTTTGTCTTGCATTCCGAATTATTGGTTTTTTTAATGATTGATCACCATGAATACATACATCGTTAACTCTAGGCAAATTGCTTGTGAGAAAGCATTTACCTAGGACAGAACAAGAGAATGTAGGAGCATGATTGTATCTCATGATATAATTTGTGTTAGACAGAAATATAGCTAATACCTTGCTTGGTTAATAAAACGGGAAGATATCAAGACACCAACTTAGAATTATCACATCACCGCTCATAAAGTAGTTGTGAAGCTAAGCTGAGTTGAATGATTAGGTGTAATGAGAGTCCATAATAATATCCACGTTAACTACATCCACGTAATTAATTGCCCACGAACTAGAATTAGCATCCTCACTACAATGTAGTAGTGAGGCTAGTTTGTCGCTTTTAGAGGCTCAAAAGTCCATGAACATGCAATTTAATATGTGAGACGACAATTGATAGTTTCATACTTAACCACAATCAAGAGTAGCACATGATTATTCTAATTTTTAGCTCTATGTTGCTCTCGAGAGAATCTCGCATTATTTTCTGACTCAAAATTAGAATTAATTAAACCATATCGAAAACTTTTCTAATCAACACTTAAGTGTACTTAATATCACACTTAAACTAGATAGTTAGCGGAATGGTCCAGTCCCCTCGGTGGGCTAGACATTCCGGTTCCTTAAAAGAGCCACTATATTACTAGGACTCCACTGGCACGCTGCGGGAGCCGCGATCAAGTTTTTGGCGCTGCTCAGGACTCGGCAATGTTTTGATAATTTATCTATTTTTGTGTGATTTTAAAAGTTCCTTGTATGTTGAGAAACTTGGTCTTAGTCTCAAACAACTATTGCAGATGTGCTGTCCTGCCGAGCCGGCTAAAAATAGAGAGCTCATGGAACCGAAGGTTTGAACCCAACGTCCAATCCATTTGCGAAGGAGAGTAGCCTAGAGCAAAAGTCAAGAGACTTCAAGAAAAGGTACAACAACAACCACCCGGCAGATAAGCCCAATTGTCACCAAGCAATGGTAAATGTGACTGTGGCCACAAGTGGCACCGCCAAGCTGACTAATGTGAACTCTAGTATCCATAAACTGAGCCTCGGAGGGAACTTTGAGCTGCCAGAACATGGTGCACTGTTGGCAATCTAGTGGTCAATTCACTGATGGCACAGGACCTGAGTAAATACTCTATGAGAACTTTAGAGATTAGTGACACGTTTGTCCCCACCCCACAAGTGGGTCCTGTCCACCGATTATGTCCGACTAACCCTCTTCCCATTTTCTATCATGGGAGGCAAAAAGTCATGGAAAGCCGAGCCACCGAACTCCATAACTTCGTGGAATGATTTGCCAAGAAGTTCCTTATCGATTCTTTCCTTTAGGCAACCGCAAAGTTGAGAAGCGAAATACTAAGTTTCAAGCGTGTTTTTCCGATGAGAACTTATATTTGGATTTGGAAAGGTTCAAGTTTATTTTTGAGAGACTGTCCCCATTACCAACAATCAAATGAAGTGCCGCATCATACCTTGTAGAAAGTCTAAAACTCACACATGAAAATATTACTAGACTTCGCATTGGGTGGGCAAGCCTTGGAGAAGACGTATGATGAGTTGTATTAATTTTTGTTGAATAGAATTGCTCAAGGAAACCAAGAGGGAAAAGTGATTCATCAAGAGGGGCAGAAAGAGACTCTGCGGTCGTATATAGGAGATGGAATGAATGCCTTGGAAGCCAGCTTAGCTTGCTCCAAAGATCGTGATGATGACTCGCCCAATAAACTGAGATGTCAAACAACAGGCTGTGCAATGCGTCAAATAAGCTCCAGTCAGGAAATTTGTGGTAATATTGGCACAATGCATAATCTTGTTTGAGCCAATCCGTAATCACCAATTTGGTTGGAAATGTGCACAGAATAACCATAATTTGGAAATAACTCCAACCAAAATAAATTGGGAGGGCCACCCAATTTTTCTTGGGGTGGAAACCAAAAGAAGAGTTATCAACAGAACCTCAACAACAACAAGACGTTAGTAACAGGCGTAATGACGGGCAATTGAGCAAAGATCATTAAAGAAACCTTGTAGAAAATCATGAGACCTAGACTCGCTAACGAGAATCAAAGTAGGATGGCAATGGACTTAAAGAATCAAAGAAGTGGCTACCCGCAATCTTGAAAAACAAGTGGGTCGGATAGCAACTCTGGCCAAAACATGAGATCACAGGGGGATTACCATGACACGATCCTAAACCACTGGCAGATCAATGCCACGCTTAAGAAGTGGCAAGCAATTTGCCGATGTAGGGCCAACAGAGAAGAGAAAGGAGGTGCAACTGAGTTGATTTCTAGACTGTGACCATCGACTAACACGAGAGATAATCGCAGTGCCGGGCAACAAAATGCACAATCTCTACGTAGCCACTACAAAGACCATCACCACCATTCCTTAGAAATTCAAATAGCAAGGAGGAGGAATGCTTCAAAAAGTTTTTTTGAGAGTTTCAAGGAACTTAACATAAATTTGCCGCTTATTGATGTTTTGCAGGAATGCCCAAGTATGCTAAATACTTGAAGGATGGACATAATAAGGTGAGGTCAGGTGGATGTCTTGACAGAGCACTAACCGAGGAGTATATCACTGCATTGAGGCAAGACCCAGTAGTTTAAGACCTGTGGAGTTTTACCCTCCCCATACAAATTGGTAAAGCCGAGGTGCTACGAAATAGGTGATATAGGGGCAGTGTGCTAATCTAATGCCCCTATCCTTATTCAACACCTGGGTCAGAAAACTCAGGCCAACAAGGTTGATGTCATACCGGGCCGATAAGTCACGAGACGCCCGATGGAATAATAGAGGACCTTCTCATCAAAGTGGGTAAGTTTATTATACCGCGATTTTATTTTCTTGGATTTTGTAATGAGGATCTGTGTACGCTTAATCTTGGGACGACCATTTCGGCCAACGAGGAGTGGTGATTGATTTGAGAGTAGGGACCCTTGAAATGAGGGTCGATGATGAAGAAGAACTCTTCTGATTATACCAAGAAATGAACCCATCAACACACTACGTAAAACCTTTGTCGTTAGTGTGTTGTCATAGGATGAGTGTGGGGTGGAGGGATTCCATGTGTGCATGGACAAAGGTAATGACAAGTGTTCATCCCGAGTCTGATAAAGGGCTTCAAATTGTGAAGAAGTTGGAGGAAGAGAGGAACAGAGAGAGGCTGTTCCCTCTAAAATCAAAGAAAAGATGATGGTTGTTTGAACGGGAACCCAAGTATGAGGATGTCCAAAGGTACGCCTCCACGCGTGCCGCGACGAAAAATTAGGCGTGGCCTGGGAGGCAACCCAAGGTACCCAGGTACAATTTGTTTAATTTTGGTTTGTAAGGATGTTTTAATTTCATTGTGTTTGTGTTTTTGGTCGAAAGTTACGCACAGATGGACGGAAAGTCCGAGGCACCCAGAAGGAGCAAGCTAAAAAGCATGGAATAGAAGAAGTGTGGGGTGAAACACCCACCTATGAGAACTTGAAGAAAAGCATGTTGTTAGCTTGGCATAAAGGCTCGTGTGGAGTATTTCATCCTTTTTATCAGTTAATTTGATGCTATGAGGATCTAGCATACGAAGTGTGGGGTGAGGGAAATTTTAAAAAAAATATTGTGCTTAACGATTTTTGGTGAATGTAATGCTTGTGAGAAATATTTGAAATTTTTTTTATGAGTCGAGCATGACTCATCACCCGTTGGTTTTTGTTTTCAGTTTCTTTTCCGATGGGGGTCTTTGAACCGAAGAATAAAAAATTTCTCTTGCCCGTATATAATGTTTTAGTCATGTTAGGGATCAAGCCTCACGATAGATGGATAACGACCTTCTTGAGGAAATTAGTCAATAGGTTTTGGTTTTTGAACCCAGAAGCACTGATGGTCGGATGTTCTTTGGTGCTATAAATAATTGTAAGATGCATGTGCAGCAGGAAGCATGCAAGTGTATAACTTTGTGTAAGACACTTAGGCTCTTCAATTAGACATATTAATATCAAGCTTAATTCTGAATTCTGTGATTAGTCGAAGTGCAGGCCGTCGAAGGTGTCTTGGATTATAGCACGTGCCAGCGCAGTGTGAGGTTTTTTAGAGTATTCTCGTGCTATCAGGAAGTGTTTAGAACTTGCCTGGTCTGTTTATAAAATGAAATGAAGGATGTGAATTGTAGGAGATGATTTAGGCATTTTCAATGAACCTAAATGTTATCCCTCATTTTACTACCTTGAATAATTAACTAGTTAGTCCTATCAGCCTTGAGCCTATTCCTTCATACCGCACATAAGCTTAACTTTCTTCATTAACCTTAAATTTGATCCAAAACTCCTAAGCGCTTAAGTGAAAAACTGATGGAGTAAAGGAGTGAGAAGAATCAAAAGAAGGAAAAGTGGCGTTGTAAAAGCTGAAAGGTCAGAGTGTGCACTTGTGTGAAACGGTCGTAGCATATAGTGGAGTAGGAAAATAAATTAAGTTAAAAGTTACTTATAGAACTCCCTTACTAATAAGCTAAGGGAAGCCTAAAGAAATGGGGAAACATAAGAGGAAAAGGAAAGGAGCGGAGATAAAGGTGAAGTAAGAGAAGGAAGTTCGTAATGAGGGCGTGATATCAAAGCGCTTTAGGATCACTATTATTGGCCATAATAGTACCTACCCGTCCCTTAGCTACACTACAACCTAAAAAGTCCTACTTGATCTTACATTCGTACATCCTCAAATAAGTGGAGTAAAACACTAAGGGCAAGCTTATGGGTCATTACATGATGCATGTGAATTTGTGAGAGTGAGCGTAATTCTATTCATGTACACACACATGTCATAGATTTAAAAATATTTTGCGTGTGAAAATGGGTAACTCTCTTACCGTAAGGGCACATGTTGAATGAAGGATAAAATTCATGTTGATATCTTGATCACGATCTTGCCATGAGTTTGCTAAGATTGAGGTTTTATCTTCTGAGGTTAGGAAGTCTTGCATAAGGTTGTATTTGTACCAAATGATCAAATCGTGCATGCTCTTTTTTTAGCTTGTTATCTTAAATAATCATTATAGCCATAGATTGAAATATTATCTTGCTAAATTAGCTATGTGTGAGTCTCCATATGCATGAAATGTAAAAGGTTTGTTCGGGAGGACGAACAAGACTTTAAATGGGGTTGTGGATCTTTGCAAAATAGCATGCCTGAATGATGCTTATAACTTAATTTAGTCTTGTTTAGTTAATTAATTAGATACATTTTTAGTAGATTTTATGTAAATTAGGATATGTACTAACCAACATGATTAGTTCTTGTTTTGTAGGTTTAAATGAATTTGAGGAACTAATTCTATAAGTTGGTGAAGTAGAGAAATGGAGTTTCCGGAGCATTTTGCCTAAGTAAGAAGCATGCCATGGCAGGCCGGGTTGCGCCAGCAATAAGGTTAATACGCCGTGGCGTGGTGCCGCGCCTAGCGCTCGTGCCACGCCCATGCTGTGCGCAAAAGAAGGCAAGATGCAGAAGGCCTCGTGCACTGGCCGTGCCACGCCAAAGCAGTCATGAATACTAGCACTCATGCCATCGCGCCATGAGCGCCGTGGTCACACCTGGCCACGCGACAACCCCAGAGCTTGGCATCCAAGCAATCCCCCAATGTTCCTCCGCAAGCACCCGTGTCACGGGAGGCATGTCGCCATACACTCCGTGACACCTGAGCCATCTTGTCGACAAGACTTGCCTTTGGACAATTCTCATTTACTATAACAGTCCCTTAGCTCCTAAAATCATTTTTTTAACACTTTGACTCTGAAAAACTACCTAGGAGTGAAGGAGAAATGGGAGAAATCACCAGGGTTTGTCAAATTCCTCTTCTCTTTACCAATTCTTTGTAAGCATACTACTCTTAATTATAGTTTCGTTATTTTTACTGTGTTTAATGTCTATGAAACCCTTCCTCTGTGGTCGAAGCCATTAGTTGGTGATTGTGTTTGTCACTTGTTTTGGGATTATGTTATTGATTGTTGTTTTGTCTTGCATTCAATTATTGGTTGTTTTTATGATTGATCACTATGAAAACATACATGCTAATCTCACTACTTGAGAAAGCATTTCTAGGGCAGAACAAGAGAATGTAGGGAGCATGATCGTATCTCATGATATAATTTGTGTTAGGATAGAAATATACCTAATACCTTGCTTGGTTAATAAAATCAAGAGAAAGACACCAACTAGATTTGTCACATCACCACTAGAAGAAATAGTTGTGAAGATAAGTTGAGTTGAATGATTAAAAATGAGTCCCTAATCATATCCACGTAAAACCACATCCACGTAATTTAATTGCCCACTTTAATTCAGAATCGCTCACAATGTAATAGTGAGGCTAGTTTGTCGTGTTTAGAGGCTCGGAAGGCCATGAACATGCAATTCTTGCCATGTGAGACGACAATTGATAGTTTCATACTTAACTATTGAAATCAGAGTAGCACATGATTATTCGGCTTTAGCTCTATGTTGCCTCGAGAGAATCTCGTAATATTTCGTTGACCAAAATTAGACTTAATTAAATCATATGGAAAACTTTTCTAATAAAAAATTGCATTACTTAATATCACACTTCAACTGTATAGTTAGCTGGGAATGGGTCCACCCTGTTCCAAAATTCTCTGCCTAAAAAGAGCCACTATATTACTTGCACGACCCGTACGCCAGTGAGCCGCGATCAATTTTTGGCGCCGTTGCCTGGGACTCGGCCATGTTTTGATATTTTATCTATTTTAGTGATTTTTAAAATGTTCCTTAAGTGTTGAGAAATTTGGTTTTAGTCTAACTATTGCACGTGACAGTTGTCTTGCCGAGTCAAGTTAAAAATAGAGCCAGCGGAACCGCTGCTTAACTAACGCCAAATCCATTTATGGCTGAGTAGCCAGAGCAAAGCCAAGAGACTTCAAGAAAAGGTAAGACAACAACCACCGCAGTGATGCTCACTGCCACCGAAGCAATGGCAAATTTTGCACTGTCACAAGTGGCAATCCCACAAGTTTACTAATGTGAACTCTAGTATCCGTAAACGGAGCCTGGAGGGAACTTTTGAGCTTAAATGCAACATGGTGCAGCCGTTACAATCTAGTAATAATTCACTGGATGGCACATGAGGACCAGAGCAAAAGATCTTTACAAAACTTTCAGAGATTAGTGACACGCTTAATGTCCCCACCGGGCGCGTCCACCGATTGTCCGAATAACCCTCTTCCCATTTTCATTGTTGGAGGCAAAAAAGTTGTTGAAAGTCGAGCCACCGAACCTGGCAACTGAGGTGGAATGATTTGCCAAGAAGTCTTTACTTGTTCTTTCCTTCAAAAAACTTGTGTTGAGAAGTGAAATACTAAGTTTCAAGCTAAGCTCCGAAGGAGAACTTATATTTTGATTGGGAAATTCAAGCCAATATTGAGACCGTTCCATCACTCAAAGAATCAAATGAAGTGTCGGCTCATACCTTTGTAGAAAGTCTAGACTCACACACGAAATTATTACTGCACTGTGATCTGGGTGGGAACGCCTCGAGACGACGATGATGAGTTGTAGACTTGTTGAACAAATAATCTGCTCAAGGAATTCAAGAGTGGCACAACAGTCATCCAGATAAGCAGGAAAGAGATCGGGGTTGATCGAGGTAGATGGTATGAATGCTCAGCAACAGAGTTAGCTTGCTCAAAGATTGGATGACACCCGCTCAATAAACTGCATAACCAACAATGTACTGTGTTAATGCGCTCACAAGCCCTGCTGGTGTGAAATTGTGGTAACACTGGGCACAATGCGTAATCTTATGGAGCCAATCCTTAATCGGGGCCAATTTTGTCATGAAATATGCACAGAACAATCGTAATTTTGGAAATAACTCCAACAAAATTGGAGGGCCACCCAAATTTTTCTTGGGATGGAAACCAAAAACAGAGTTATCACCAACCTCAACAACAACAAGATCAGCAAAAGAGCGTAATGGTGGGCAATTGAGCAAAGAAGATTGAGGAAACATTGCAAAAATCATGGAGACTAGACTTAGTTAGCGGAGAATCAAAGCAGGATGGCAACCCGACTTAAAGAATTCCACAAGCAAAATCTTCTCGCACCTGAAAACAAGTAGGCTTCTATGGCAGTTGCTCAAAACATGAGATCGCAGGGGATTACCAAGCAACATACAGATTCGAACTCTAGCATCAATGCCATCACTTCCAAGAAGTGGGCAATTAGCTAATGCAGTACACAGAGAAGAGAAAGGAGGCACTTAGTTAATTAGACCAGACCATCCACTAACATGAGATAATCGTATGTCAGCAACAAAATGCAAAATCTTCATTGACAAGACAAAGACCAAGCACTCACCATTCCTGTAAATTTAAAGAGCAAGGAGGAGGAATGCACAAAGAGTTTGAGAGTTTCAAATAACTTAACATAAATTTGTTGCTTATCATGTTTTGTAAGGAATGCCCAAATATGCTAAAATACTTGAAGGACGTAAGGGCTAACAAGGTGAGTTGGTGGATGTCCAGATCAGAATACCAATCGAGGAGGCACACCGGCATTGAGCAAGATTCAAGAAGCTCAAAGACTCAGTGGAGTTTTACCTCCCATACAAATTTGTAGTTGAGGTGCTAATGAGCTTGTGTGGTGATTTAGGGGAAAAGAGCTAATCTAATGCCCTATCCTTATTCAACACCCCGGGGTTGGGAAAATCGAGGCCAAAAAGGTTGATGCCAAGAATGGCCGATAAGTCACGAGTGACACTTGATGGAATAATAGAGGACCTTCTCATCAAAGTGGGTAAGTTTATTATACAGCGCCGATTTTATTATCTTGATTTTCGTTGATGACTGTGTACCCTTAATCTTGGGACGGCCATTCTTGGCCACCTGAGGAGCGGTGATTGATTTGAGAGCTGTGACCTGAAAATGAGGGTCGAAGATGAAGAAGAACTCTTCCGAGTATACAAAGAAATGAACCCATCCACTCACTACAGTAAAACCTTTGTCGTTAGCGTAAGCCGGCCAGAGACGAAACATGGTGGAGGATTCAAGGTGTTCATGGACAAAGGTAATGACAAGTGTTCATCCCGAGCCCGATAAAGGGCTTCAAATTGCTAAGAAGTTGGAGGAAGAGAGGAACAAGAGTAGAGGTTGTTTCCTCTAAAATCAAAAGAAAAGGAGATGGTTCTTGAACGGAACCTGTGGCGAGGATGTCCCGAAAGGATACCACGCAAGCTAATTAAAAATAGCTGGGAGGCAACCCAAAGGTAAATTCTGTATAATTTGTTTAATTTTGGTTTGTGTTGATGTTGTTATTTTCATTGTGTTTGTGTTTTTGAGAGAAAGTTACATCGTATGGAAGGAAGTCTCGAGTACCCGAGAAGAGGAAGCTAAAAAGCATGGAATAGAATAGCGTGTGAAACACCCACCTATGAGAACTTGAAAAGCATGTTGTTAGCTTGGCATAAAGGCTCAGGAGAGCCATCCTTTTTAATGTTAATTTGATGTTATGAGGACATAGCATGATTTAAGTGTGGGGTGAGGGAAATTTAAAAAAATTGTGCTTAACGATTTTTGGTGAATGTAATGCTTGTGAGAAATATTTGAAATTTTTTTTGTGAGTCAAGCATGACTTCATCACCCGTTGGTTTTTCTTTTCGGTTCTTTTTTGAGGGTGGGTTTTTGAACCGAAGAATAAAAATTTTTCTTTGTCTGTATATAATGTTTTTAGTCATAGTTAGGGACTGTTTCCGACGATGGATGGATGACGACCTTCTTGAGGAAAATTAGTCAATAGGTTTTGGTTTTTGAACCTGTAACTAATTGATGGCTGGATGTTCTTGTTATGTGCGATAAATGATTGTAAGATGCAAGTATGTGCAGTGCGGAAGCATGCAAGTATATAACTTTGTGTGAGACACTTAGTCTCTTGAATTTGACTCAATATGATTGATGCTTAATTCTGAATTCTTATGATTAGCTGAGTTAAGAGTCTACTGAAGGTGTCTTGATTTGAGCATGTGCCATGAGTGTAAGGTTTTTGAGTATTCTGTGCTATTGTGGAAGTTTCTAGAACTTGCCTGCTGTGTTTATAAAACGAAATGAAGGATGTGAATTGTAGGAGATGATTTAGGCATTTCTTTGAATGAACCTAAAAGTTATCCCTCATTTTACCTACCTTGAATAATTAATCCTAGTTAGCCCCATTGAGCCTTGAGCCTGTCCTTTGATAGCTGCAACATAAGCATAATCCTTTTCTTTTATTAACCTTGAATTTGATCCAAAACTCCTAAGCGCTTAAGTGAAAAATCCGGTGGAGTAAAGGAGTGAGAAGAATGAAAAAGAAGGAAAAGTGGCAGTTGTAAAAGTTGAGAAAGGTCAAGGGTGCACTTGTGTGAAAACGGTTGAGTATTTGTAGGGAGTAAGAAAATAAATTAATGAAAAGTTACTTATAGAACTCCTTACTAATAAGCTAAGAGTGCCTAAAGAAATGGGGAAACCTAAGAGGAAAAGGAAAGCTGAAAGGAGATAAAGGTTAAGTAAGAGAAGGGAAGTTCGTAATGAGGGCGTGATGTATTAAAAGCGCTTAGGGAAGATAGTCACTATTACTGGCCATAATAGTACCTACCCGTCCCTT
>JACEIK010000095.1:62833-75501 GCA_018107945.1 Datura stramonium | reverse complement strand
ACCAAAATTAGAATTAATTAAACCATATCGAAAACTTTTCTATTCAACAATTGCGGTACTTAATATCACACTTAAACTAGATAGTTAGCGGAATGGGTCCAGTCCCTGTGGGTTCGACATTTTGGTTCTTAAAAAGAGCCACTATATTACTTGCACAACCCGTACACTTGCGGGAGCCGCTATCAGTCGCGAATGACTTACTACTCAGTTTCTCTATTTTGGACAAGTGTAGGGCTGGTACTGGCCTAACCTGCTTATAAGAAATCAGCCCCCAACCCTCCATAGGAGGTTTACTGCCGTTCTTATTCTGAGGGTATTGTTATACTACACAGTGTTGGTACTTTAGACCCTATCCTAGCCTGGTCCAATCTTATATGACATTTCTCGGTGATTTCTAGCATTAAGGACTAGTCTAGATAGACTTAGCTGCTCATGGAAATCTGTACCTAAGTAGCCTCTAAGGATAGGCTGCGTTGTTGACTCTGTCTTTGTCTGCGGATAAGGCTCCCTTCCTTAGGGCACCTGCGGATCTTAATAGGCCTGAACAATTTGACTGACTTCCTGGTTGATCTGCCGGATGGATACTAAGTCAACTGGGATGGAAAAACACTACTACTAGCTAATTAGATGACAAGCTGTCACTCAACTCACTAGAAAACCTTAGGATGTTGATTCTAAAGTATAGTCTTCCTATCTGAATTTCTGGTCTTAGGGCGTAATGGTATGCCAATGGTCTCTGGGCGTGCTTTTCTGGCTACGCAGGCACCAAGATGGTGGTTATATTGCCTAGTTGCGCCTATACTTGTCATCTTACTATCTCAGGCTCTCTAACCCTCATGAGCTCCTAAGGTTTAGCCCTAGAAATAAAACATATAATTCTATTAACACAATGGACTAAAGAATAAAATAGTTCCTATAACTCTTCTAGCATGTATCGAACTTAGCATGCTCCTGTTCAATGAGGAATACTGCGGTACACTCTATATATGTTTTGGTAGCAGCTAACCCAAACTTATATAACCAGAATCTACTACTAGGAGCTAATCACAACATATCCAATCTTTATGTACCAGCAACAGCTAATTATAGCATTCTCAATCATAACCTAATTGTAGTAACTATCTAAAACATGTGGAATCGTCACTTCGATTCGAAAATATTAGTCATAATGTTGTACGATGAGAATACTTGCCGAGGGTTAAGACTTACATACCTCAATTGTCGTTTCCTGAATAACCGACGAGTTTCAACTTGTATTTGCCAACTCTCTTCAGTTGTAATCGTTATACTAAGAGAAAGAAATGAATTTCAATACCAAGTTTGGCAAAAAAGGATAACTTTTAATACCAACATTGACTATACTTCAATTTAAAGGAACACGATGGAAAACATATTATTTCCCGAGAGTTCAGAAGGGAGAAGTACTTACTTGAAGCCTCTGATCGTGTAGAAATCAGTTCGGAGCAATTCTGGCAACTTTGGCTCAGTGGGGTTACGATTTGCTGGGCGAATTTCACAAAAATAACTCCATAGTAATGCTCCTTGAGGGCTTATAACTCCATACCCGAAGTTAATTTGAATTTGGACGGCATTTGGTACCGTAATCTGACGAAAACTTTAAGAAAGTTGTGGTTCTTTCACTTCTGGCGAGGGAAATGTTTAATGAACCATTCAAAATGAGAAAGGAAACATATATATAGGCATAGGGCGGTGGCCTGGGCGGTGCCCCGCGCTGGCCAAAGTGCCAAGAGGTCGGCGTCCCATGCTGGCCATAGAGCCAAAGCCCTGCCACAAGAAGCCTCCCAGGGCGTTGATCCCTCTGGTGCGCCGCACTGCCCATAAAACTGGTAGGCTGGTGCGTCGCGCTGGCCCTATGTGCACTGGTCCCGTCCGAACCTACTTCTGAGGCTTTCTCCAAACGCGTCAAACGCTTCTTACTCGTTACCAATTGACGTGTTCACCTACCAACCGTTAACATTTTACAGGGTGTAACATACGGTAAGATATATCTGAAATACAAGATTATCTTCATGCGAAAGATATCAGTGTATTAAAAAGAAAATACAGAAAAATTCTTCATACGAATAAGGTAACTGTAGTGAAAAAGAAAAGAAAGCGATATTTATTATTTAATAAATATCTCTTTCCGTCCCCATCAGTAATAAAAAATAAATAAAGAAAGAAAAATTCGATTTGGATAATAACTTTTCTTATGACACAAGATTGTTCTGTTCCGGGACTGTAGTGAATAAAGAGGGTCAGCTCTTGTTAACCCAGTACAAAGGCTCTCTGATCCACCACCATCTTTGATGCATACTCGGACAGCTAGGTAAACTCCAAGGCATACTCTTACATAGTCATTTTGTTCTTCCTCAAGTTGACAAACTCCACTGCCTTTGCCTCCATCAACTTGCTAGTGAAAAATTTGTCTAAGAAGGCAGCCATGAACTCACCCCAGCTCACGGGAATTGCGCCCACTGCTCTACCTTCCTTCCACTGATGGTACCAAATATAAGAAACCCCCTTCAGCTAATAGGAGGCAAAGTCTGTGCTCTCTTCTCCTATCACCCCCAAAATCTAGGTGATCTTTTGTACCTCTTCTAGAAACTCATGTGGATCCTCCTCTACTCTTGACCTACGAAACTCAGGGGGATTCATCTTGAGGAAATCCAAAACATAAGCCACTGATGCGCTCCAATTCTGAGCATCATGGGACACTGCCTGCTGGTTGACCTGAGCGGTCAAAGCCTATACCATCATCTAAACTGAAGCTCTAAACTCAGCATGAGAGACCTTCTAAGGCTAAGAACCTACTGGTGCTGCCAGGGCTTGCTGGAGCCCATCTCCATTGCAATCTTCATGGCCATTTCCGTTTTTGTTTCTTCTACCATTACTCGGTGTGGAGGCATGATTCTGCAAATACATATAGCATGAGTTAGAAGGATAGAGAGATACTTCATCTCACGGCATAGATAATTAAAGAAGGGGAATTTCCTCTAACGTCTTGTAGCCTCTCCCCCGTAAGTGTGGCGCTCTTTACACCTATGAAAAAGACTCTACTCAATGCATCTTTCAGACACCCTAAGACACTCTTAACCTTTTCTCTAATACCAAGTTTCTCCGACCCGAGCATAGGCCCGGATCTAGACATGGAACCTAGAATCCTAGATGGCTCCAAGTCAACCCATGGAATAAACATAATAACTAAAGATTAACAATTAAGAAAAACTTATAACTAAATTCTAAAATAGCGGAAGTCTAAATAACAAAATGTCTAGCCAACAGTAATATCATAACACTGAGTTTGAAGCTGAATATACAAATCAGTATCTGAAAAGCCTCTACTAATTGATGAGATGCTAGGACAAGCCCCTAGATTCCTCTAAATCTGAAACAAACTGACATAATGATACTGAAAGATAGATGCCCTCGGAGGATGAGGACTCACCCAAAGTAGGGTCTAAACTGGAATGGGAGCAGGACTAACGGTGCTGCTGAGTCTGACCGCTAGGACCTGTATCATGAAATGATATAGCATAGAGTATGCAGTCAATACATGGAATGTACTGAGCATGTAAAGTAAGTAAAACATGTTGAGTAGGTACAAACTGAAATCATCCGCATAAACATAAATCATAAGATCGGGAGAGTAAAGTTGCATGCTGAAATTTGAGCCTGAAACATGTTTAATAATAAGCTAAATATTGTATATGAATAGAATGACCCAAAGATGAATATAGAAATCATATGACTTGAAATAACTGAATCATAAATACAAAGTTATAAACTAAACATTAGGTCAAACCTTTGGTAAGATATAATATCATAAATCATGGACATGAATAAACTGAAATTATGAGGAACAATTGGAGACTCGTCACAACCGACACTATCACAATAAAGCTTACATGATGCCCCAACTATCACTCTCAAATGGACAGAGCCATCAAAAACATTGTCAGGGCTAAGGACGCTACCATGATGTCATATCAAGCTGAAAGCCCCCTGGGGCAGCGGAAGCTCACAAGGGAGGTCCCAATGTATATATATAAATCTATGTTGGCGCGTAGTTCTAATAACCAGGGTTTACATGAATCCCTAGCCTACTCGGGTCAAGAAACTACTCCCAAAAACATGCAAAGTGCTCTCCATCGTTTTTCAACAAAGCTTAAACCATCATTTCTCAACAAAGATGATAATGTATTACACACAAGTTTGAAATCTAAATATGCGGAGTCCTGGCTCCAAACATATCATAAGCTGAAAATAGGGAGTGTCACTAGAAACCATATGGTAAGCTAATATTATAAAACTAAACTGAATCATGGAAACATAATGAACATGTATGGGCTTTCCTAAATCTTAAAATCATGCATACTTGAAAAAGACTTCATAAGTAAAAATCATAGATTCTTACATGTGTAATTTGTAGACATTCAATGATGCTAGATATCCCTTTCATACTTGAAATCATAAATCAAAAATTTAACTTTTCATGAACTTTCATAACTGGGCATAATTTTTCTCAAATTTCAAATCATGAATTTATAATCTAATAAATATAAAATCTCCCCATGAATCTTAAAACATACATTGAAACATGAAGGGAATTGATGCTTAAATAAATCATAGAGAATTTCATAACATTAGGATAAAACCCCATAGGATCATGAACTTGATCTAGAATTTGAATTCATGGAATTGAGGAGAACTTTTAGCATGAGAGTGAAAGGAATCCTCATTCATGGCCTCACATACTTAGGAGAACTGAATCTACACTTGCCCTCGAAAGGCCAAAGGATTTAGAGAAGAAATGAACACACTAGGCTTGATCTTCAATGGAGAAGTCTTAGTCTTGCATGCATTGGAGGGGAATGGTTTAGAACAGGGTAAAACCTGTTAAAATCCTCCTAACAAAGTTTACAACAACATAGTTTGGGACTTAGGAGCTTAGGAATTACGAAAATACACTTACTGATTTCACAGGAAAAATGACACTGTCAGTCATCACGAGGGACTTAATGAGTCATTGGGTCCACTAATGAATCATGGTCCTCACTCATTACCTTCACTGGAAAAATGTTCATTAACTAAAATTCCTCCCCATATGGGTCACTTGACAAGTCGTTAGGTGCATGACGACTCATCCCTCCATCCATTGCCAACACAACCAATCCCTCCCTCACACATTTAGCAAGGGACACCACAACTCGTGGGGTGAAACGATGACTCGTAACCCCACCCATCAAGTCCCAAAACATTCTCATTATTACAACTTAGCTCACACTTAATGCGTCACTAGATGATCCGTAAGGTGACTTAACAGGTCACCTGACGAGTCATCCTATGACCTAGTGTGAAATTTCCTACTTTCTTAGTTTCAACTCACTGATCTGATATGAGGGACTCTTGGGGTATTACACTAAGAGAAACAAAAGTTTATAAATCGATGATGATCAGGACAGGATGACCGATGAACAAATTTTGAAAAGGAGACCAGAACAACCATCAGCAAAATTAGTTGGAACTGGGTTCCATACTTTCACTCTTGATGATGCTATGGTTTCAAAATGGCCCCAAAGGATCCAAGACATTCATAATTGGATGGTGACAAAAAACTTGGTAGAGTGAGAGAAGTATCTAATCCAGTCAAAATTCACATCAATGTTCTCTGACATCCTTAGAAATTGGTGGAAATCACTGGGGATACATCATGAAAATACTTTACTCACATCCCAAGACTATGATTTTAACATTAGAATCCTACATGAAGTCTTTTGTGAAGATACAGGCCAATGGTAAGAAAACTGCAAAGACAATTCTTCGAGATGAAGTGTGTGTCATTTGACAGAGATGTCATTGATGCTCTCTTGCAGAAGATGGAAAATATATACTTTAAACTAGGTGGAGACTCCAGTTTCAAGAAAGCCTTTGTCTCATCCTTGCAAAAGATGTTAGCAGGACAAACCATGATTATTGTCGAGGAAAAGTTCCAGTCAATCATAATCCCCTAAGTCAGATATATCTGGAAAGCAATTTTCTTGGCATAGGAAGATATCTTTACAAAGAGATCTATTCTAAGCAGATCATGCACAATAATCTAGCCCTTGATGAAACTTGCAGAGTATCTGAACTTATCACCTAGTCTAGTTGCTCTTGCCATATCCCCAGAAGCAAAAGTAGGTTCAAGAGATACAAGAATTTAAAGTGGCCAAAGCCTACCGAAATAAGATCCAAATTCACCAGGCGATCAAAATACTTCATGTGAAAGCGTCTAGGCAGGTTCCAGAAGAATGCCTGATGCTTTATCTGCAACAAGATTGGACACTTAGCAAAGCACTATCATCAAGCTATAAGATCTATCCAAATTCTTGTCGAGATAAAAGAATATGTTGATGCTAAGGACAATGATCTTGAATTAGTTTTATAACTAGAAGATAAAGCATCAGAGGACACTCTTTTCTCCATGGATGTGTATGAAGAATATGGGCATGACCATTACCATATCTCATAGGCTGAGGAAGAGATCAAAAACATTATCAATATTCCTCATGTCCAAGTAAACATCTATCTATCCAAATGGGATAAGCCGATTCAGGTTATTGCCTTCATAGATACTGGTGTAGCATCATTGTTGATAAATCCAGCAGTTATTCCTGATATTCAATTGGTTTCCCATTTAAGAGCTTCAATACTACATCAAATGGGATATTAATGACCACGATCATCACAAAGAATCCAATCACAATTGAGTTCTTCCCAAGATTAAAGTTCAGAACAAAGTTGTTTGGATCAAATGTAATAGGAAAGGATCTCATAATTGGGTTCGACATCTACAGACAACTCAAGGATCGATTCCACATCAGAGATTTTTGAATAACATTTAAGAAGCAATTAAAGCCATATTCAGAAGTTTCATGCCTATTCCAGATCACTAAGGATGAGCAGATCAAAAAGATTGAACAACAGATGATAGAGCATTCATGTATTGAATCCCACAAGGAGTTTATGAAGAAGTGAAAAAATCCTTTATGGCTGAATAAAGAGTTTTTCATCGAGTCTCCGTTCAAAAAGAATGAAAACATCAACCCAACCAAAGCAAGCCAGTCTGCCTTGAATCTAGAAAATATTTATTTTGCAAAGAAGGAGTGTGCAGAACTCATGGAGTTTGGACTAATTGAACCATCTGATTCTCAATGGGCATGCGAAGCTTTCTACGTCAACAACAGAGATGAGCAGACAAGAGCTAATCTCAGATTGGTCATAGACTATCAACCTCTTAACCACTTCCTTCTAGATGATAAATTCCCTATCCCAAATAAACTCACCATATTTTCACATTTAGCCAAAGATAGATATTTTTCCAAGTTTGACCTTAAATCTGGATTTTGGAAATTAGAGATTCATCTTTAAGAGAGACCAAACATAGGATTTTGCATTCCTAACCAACACTTTCAATGGAAAGTGATGTCATTTGGGTTGAAACCTACACCATCTTTATTCCAAAAATCCATGATCAAAATCTTTCAGCCTATCCTCCACACCTTATTAGTGTATATTGATGATAAATTGATGTTTAGTGATACTTTGGAGGAACACCTCACCTTACTCCATCATTTTCATTGTATAGTAAGGAAAAATGAAGTCATGCTCTCCATAGAGAAAATGGTCCTTGTGCAGAAGGAGATTGATTACTTAGGGATGCATTTCAGTAATAGAGCATCCAGTACAGGTCCACACATTTTTCAAGAACTCAAATTTTCGGACACAAACTTCACCATAAAGCGGCTCCAAAAGTTCCTAGGAGTGATAAATTATGTTAGATATTTTATTCTTGAAGTCTCTACAGATATTTCTCCACCTAAGAAGATGCTCAAGAAAAATGCCCAAGCTTGGGGTAAGGAGCAAGATGAAGCAATCCAGAAAATCAAACAAGTGTCCCAAAAGGTGAAAACTCTCCATATCCCATCAAATAAAAAGAAGATATTGAAGACTGATGCCAGCAACGAATATTGGAGTGTAGTTATTCTAGAGGAAAAAGATGGCCATAGAAAGATATGTGGATATGCTAGTGGACTAGTCATAGAGGCAAAACAACACTATCATTCCACCTTCAAGGAAATTCTTGCTATGAAAATGGGATAAACAAGTTTAATTTCTGCTTAATTCACACTGAATTCCTGATCGAGATGGACATGACAGTATTTTCGAAGATGATCCAGATAAATCCCAAGATACTTCCACATCTGCAAATTCTCAAATGGGAACAATGGTTCTCCCCTTACAAATTCCAAGTCAAGCACTTGAAAGGGAAGGATAATATCCTTGTAGATTTCTTAACTAGACCAGATGAATTGCAAAAATATTTTTTCCAGAACAAATAATGAAGAAGAAGCAACTAGCTAGCCAGGTTTTAATGATCGCCAACCCACCAGATCCTAGGTCATCCAAGCTACCAAGTCATCCATCGGACTTATTCAGTCAGTATATAGACCCGTATGATCCATCCATCTTGGTAGAATGACGCACTTTCGATGAGCTACAATTATTCATAAAAGATGGAGAATCCATCCTTATGTCATATGGAGTCAACCCAGAATATCCGTTTTGTCATGTGTTCATTCCACTTACCAATGATTTTCCATAATAACTCTTATGGTTCTTCTGGTACTTATGCCACATGTATTATATCATTATGGAGTTCAAGTGCTACATATTCCAGTACATTAACAAGATTGAACCATCCCTAAAGATATTCTTACTGTGGTTCAGGCTACGAAAATATTGGGTTCAACATTTCAAGAATTCATACGATGCAAATGTGTTTATGGTACGTTTGCCGAAAAAGTTAATTGATGGAAAAGTCAATGCTGAGCCAGAATTCTCAATTTGTTGGAATTTCTAGTCTCTATTTTGTTCTTGGAGCAAGAATATTGTGAAGCACAACGATTTATCTTCCAGCAAAATAATGCATTCCAAAAGAAGTTTGGCCAAAAGAATGGGCGCCGAAACCACATTGATAAACATTTTCACTGGAAAAAAGTCCGACAAGCAGAGAAGAATTATCAAGTATCTTAAGAGATTACAAGAGATGAGATCACTCTGGCCATCACAAGGATAAGGTTAAATATTCCATCAAAATGTTCCATCAAGATGCTATCAAGATACGGAGCATTCCATGGCAGGAACATCCAGCAGAAAATGTTACTTTACAAGATCATTGAATAGGAGCTTGGAAAATATGAGTTCCTTTGATGGAAAACATGGTTTCCGATGGAATACGGATGATGGATTATCTTTCCCACCAGCAGCATCATCACACGATACCCCACCAGATAATGGTTGATGACGTGTGCGAGATTCTGAAAGCTCACTGCCTCAGATGTTCCCCACGAAGTTTATTACCCATATCAGGACAAAAGCTGGCCCTACTTCACATGTCATCATGGGCTTCTATTGTACATATTAGGCTAGTTGTTGTATTAGGTTAATTATTTTATTAGGCGTCTGTTATTATTAGGCTTTGTAGATGAGTGTGCCTAGATAAGCAGGCCAAGTTTGTTTTTATTCAGCTATGTAAATAGGTGTGCCAAGTTTATTTTATTAGGCTATCTAGAAAGGTATGCTGAGTCTATCTTGTATCAATTCTATCTTGTAGTCTCCTAACCCCTATATAATGGAGGCTAGGTTGTACATTGTAAGGAATATTTTAGAGAGTTTTGAGCGAAGTTAGAAAGTCTTGCAAAAATTTCCTTTGTTTAATAATATGCGTGTTTGCTAAATTCTCTCTTGTTCTTCCTTTCAAAAGGCATGGTATGGATGATCCTTGAAGAAGTATAGGGCTTCAAAACATCGAGTAAATTAGCTTGTTATAGGTATAATAGTTTTCTAAAGTTCATATAAAAATTTTCCCGAGTTGAGTTGCTTAGCAAACCTTCCGGGTGGATGTAGAAGCCAACCCAATATGTAGGGAAAATATTTTATTTCTATGATTAAATTTACTATTCGACAAACTTGGCAAGCCTTTCTTTGGGATGTTGAAGACAGGTTTGTGGCAAGCCATCCTTTAGGATGTTGAAGCCTAGTCCCGCTTTGTAGGAAAATTATTGTGCCTGTAATCTTGCTGCCTTGCCCGCCATATCCAAGCACTATCCCACTTGATTGGTATCAGATCCAGCCCATCCTTTTGGAGGGAGGAGCAGTTTGGTTAGCTATGAGTGAGTCTTTTCCATCTACGCCCAGTTTTAGTAAATTTCCGTCTTTGTCTAGTCCTTATAAATCCGTTACCAAAGTACATATGTCTCCTACACTTAGCAAAACTCTTTCTTGTAAATACGAATATCTTTGTGAAATAGATATACTCTCAGATGAAACTAAAGTATTTTCTACCTACTTACCTCTCCTAAATCCTTACTCTGCCTTTGCCAAAAAGATGAAATATCCGTGGTTGCAAATTTGTTCCCTAGTACAACATAAACCTAAAAGGGTAAAAGAATATGTTGTTGTTTCGAAACTCAACATGCACCCTATTCTTTCTACTCAAGAGGAATAGTTTGTTACCGTACAGATTCCCGATGATTTTTCAAAGCAATGGAAAAATCATGCTTTTACCCAAATTCATTTTGGTGCTATCCAAATCACCTTGTCATATCATGAAAGGGAAGGCCAACCCGTTTTTGCTCGCATTTTACTCCTTGATACCCGATATCAAGAGTACCAAAATGTTAATTTGGGTACAACTGAGATCATCTTGAATGCTGGGATAGTTTTTGTCACGTTATTTTTAAGTTTCAACATGTCCCTATGTGATCCATATCTGATAGAGACCTTGATGATCCAAGACCATATACAGGGAGCTCCACAAACTAGAGATGATATCCATGAAACTCTTCATTACCAAATAGCTTGGCGATTTCAAAACCATGGCATGGATCTTTCATTTCGGGTGGAGATAATGCTTTGCTACTACATGTAGACGCCACCGACGGAACTACTACATTCACCCAGATACCCAGAAAAATACTAAAGAAAGATCTTTTCAAAATTCTTCCTGACTCATGGGTTACCAACTATGAGCGGATAAGAGAACCTCCTATTGAACCACTTTGATCTACTGAACCAATCTTTATCAAAAAATAAAATAAAATCATAGCCATCAATATTGACCACTCTCATCTCAAAAGACCAACCAGTATAGCCTTTTCTCTTCAGATGTATCATCTTACATCAATTCCCTTACATTATGATGATAAGGATGCATTCTATTTGAACCTTCCATCCATTATGATTGAACATGATTGGATTAAATAGTTCAATGATGGAGTTGTAACATATAGTGATTCAAATGTCTCTTTATCAGACACTGCCCGTGGGATATTAAATGTAACTACCAAAAATATCTAGAAGATGCTATTAAATATGACAAGCTATATGGGAAGAGAGACAAACCTAAAAGTGAAGATGCTCAAAAATAGAATTCCAAAAGCGATATGAAGATGGAGATGCATCTATTGGTTCCTCCGAGCTACCCCTGGAAAATATTAATTCATTGTTTCCTACAAACCTCAAAATTGTCCAACTCTACCTACTCAAGCTAAAAAATCTCGTAGCCCTCAAATACATATGATGAGTCCATCCAGCTCCAGTCATACGTCAAAATTCCCATCACAACAACCCTTTGAAAAAGATGTTGTAATCCATGCACCAAAAAATACCAAAGAAAAATATTGTGCTGCCCACTGGTGAGAAGCCACCAACAAGAGACATAGAGGCTACTATCAACTGGCAATAAAAAAATGCAATCTGCCAGAACAAAGTGCTGACCAATATCGACACTTCCCTTAAGAACGTTGCTCACATACAGAACAAGATGATGAGAAAGGTATAAAATATTGAGAAGAAAGTGGAACAGGCATCTAGTCAGCATGTCGGCCTTCTCCGAGCCTTGAAATTTTGATTGACCAACATGCAATATGAGATCTGTCTATTGGGCACCTAACTTTTCCAATTCTTTTCTAAACAACAAAAAGAGATGGCTTGTTACACCCCCTAAGTTCTTGACACTTAGCTGGCCTATTCGCATGTTGGTTAAGAGTTTTAGAATGCCATACTTGCGAGAAAAGGGCCCAGGGAGAGACCGTAAAAGCGCCAAGTCAGTGTGTTGCAAGGGAAATGCGACTTATAAATTGCATTCGACAAATGCGACTCATAAATTGCATTCGACAAATGCGACTCATAAATTGCATTCGACAAATGCGACTTAAAGGCCCCAAGTATATAAGGCTCCCACTTCGTTTTAATTCATTTTCCCTTGATGTAATTTCCAGTAAACGATAGAAACAGAGGGGAACGGAGGGTTTGATTAAATTTCCTTTCGTTTACACTGTCAAACGCAGTCCAAACTCAGATTAACTTCGGGTAGCGAAGTATAAAGCTGTCGGGAGCATTCCTACGGAGTTAGTTTCACGAAATTCGGCCAGGGAATCGTCGTCATGCCGAGCTAAGGTAAGTGGAATTGCTCCAAAGTAGTGTTAATATACTCCCATCATTAAAGTTAGTAGTTATCCCTTATAGACCCCCGAGAAATAGCGAGTTTTTGGCCGTTCTTCGATAAGTCGAAGAATAGGCAGTAGGTATAGCCGTAATATGGTTTCTTTCCAAAATAATAG
>JACEIK010000095.1:31095-44327 GCA_018107945.1 Datura stramonium | reverse complement strand
ACACTCAAGAAGGTTTTACCCTGTAGTCCAGTCCTTGTGGGTTCGACATTCCGGTTCTTAAAAAGGGCCACTATATTACTTGTACAACCCGTACACTTGCTGGCTCATCAGTGTGTATTGATGAAACACGGAAAGGTTATACAATATGCCTCTAGACAACTGAAGGTTCATGAAAGAAATTACCTGACCCATGATTTGAATTAGTCACAGTGGTATCGAATTGGAAGACATGGTGACATTACTTGTAAGTGGTCCACGTGGATGTGTTCATGGACCATAAGAGTTTGCAATATGTGTTTACCCAGAAGGACCTCAATCTTAAGCAAAGGAGGTGGTTGGAGCTGCTCAAGGACTACAATATGAGCGTCCTTTACCATCCAGGCAAGGCTAATGTAGTGGCAGACGCACTTAGTGGACTCTCTATGGAGAGTGTGTCCCATGTGGATGAGGGAAAGAAGGAGCTGGTGAAGGATGCGCATCGACTCGCAAGGTTTGGAGTTAGGTTGGTTTACTCGGTCGATGGTGGTTCTATTGTTCATAACAGATAAGAATCATCATTGGTGATAATCTAGGCAAGATGAGGACTCGATTTTGGTAAAGATGAAGGAAGTTGTTTAGGATCGGAACGTACATGTTCTCTCCAAAGGGGGAGTTAGATGTATGTTCATGCCATTGGTCTACTTGGAGTCTCTTGAGGGTCCTTGTCCAGTGTTATGACCGGGTCTAAGTTCGAGTCGTGACACCTCACAAGTGTACATCAACGATATACTGTTGTTTAGTGATATTTTGGAGGAACACCTCACCTTAGTCCATCATTTTAATGATATATTAAGGGCAAACGAAATCATGCTCTCCACAAAGAAAATGGTCCTTGTGCAGAAGGAAATTGATTTCTTAGGGATGCATTTCAGTAATGGAGCATACAGTCTAGATCCACACATTTGTCAAAAACTACTCAAATTTCCACACACTAACTTCACCATAAAGCATCTCCAACAGTCCCTGGGAGTGATAAATTATGTTGTACATTTTATTCCTGAAGTCTCTACATACATTTCTCCACTTATGAAGATGCTCAAGAAAAATGCCCAAGATTGGGTTAAGGAGCAAGATGAAGCAGTCCAGAAAATCAAACAAGTGTTCCAATAGGTGAAAACTCTCTATATCCCATCAAATGGAAAGAAGATATTGCAGACTGACGCCATCAATGAATATTGGAGTGCAGTTCTTCTAGAGGAAAACGAAGGTTGTAGAAAGATATGAAGATATGCTAGTGGACGATTCAAAGAGGGAGAACAACACTATCTTTCCACCTTCAAGGAAATTCTTGCTGTGAAGAATGGGATCAAGAAGTTCAATTTCTTTTTAATTTACACTCACTTCTTAATCGAGATGGACATAACATTTTCGAAGATGATCAAAATAAATCCCTGGATACTTCTACTTCCACAAATTCTCAAATGGGAACAATGGTTATCTCCTTACAAATTCCAAGTCAAGCACCTAAAAGGGAAGGATAATATCCGGGCAGATTTTCTATCCAGACCAGATGAATTTGCAAAAAGGTTTTTTTCAGAACAAGAAAGAAGAAGAAGCAACTAGATGGCCTATTTTTTTATGATCACCTACCCACTAGGTCCTAGGTCATCGAACCTACAAAGTTATCTACCGGACTTATTTAGTTAGTATATAGACCTATTTGATCCATCCATCCCGATAGAATGATGCACTTTCTATGACTACAAGTATTCAGAAAATATGGAGGATCCATCCTTAAGCCGTATGGAGTCAACCCAGAATACCCGCTTTATTCTTTGTTCTTACCACTTGCCAATGATTTTCCACAAGAGCTCTTATGGGTCTTGTAGTACTTATGTCACGAGTATTATATATTTATGGAGTTCAAGTGCAACATATTCTGGGATTTTGAAAAGATTAAACCTGCCCTAAAGATATTCTTGTTGTGGTATAGGCCACAAAAATATTAGGTTCAATGTTTCAAGAATTCATACGATGCAAAGGTGTTTCTGCTATGTCATCCGATAAAGCTAATTGTCGGAAAAGTCCATGTTGAGCCAGAAGTCTCATTCTATTGGAAATTTCTAATCTCTATTTGTCCTTGGAAGATGAATATTATGAAGCACAAACGTTTATCTTCCAGCAAAATAAGTGCATTTCAAAAGAAGTTTGGCTGAAAGAATAGGCGCCATGGAACCACACTGATAAACATCCTCACTTGTTAAAAGTATGATAAGCAGCGAAGGAATATCAAGCTCCTTACGAGATCACCAGAGATGAGGTCACATAGGCCATCACAAAGATAAGGTTAAATATTCCATCAAATTTTCCATCAATGCTATCAAGATATGGGGCATGCCATGGTAGGAACATCAAGCAGAAAATGCTACTTCACTAGATCATTGAAGAGGATCTTAGAAAATACGAGTTCCTTCGACTGAAAACATGGCTTTCGATAGAATAGAGATGAAGGATGCTCATACCCACCAGCAGCATCATCACACGATACCCCACCGGATAATGGTTGATGACGTGTGTGAGATTCTGGAAGCTCACCTCCTCAGATTATCCCGCTGAAGTTTACTACCAATATTAAGACAAAAGTGGGCCCTACTTCACATGCCATCATATGGGCTTCCATTGGACATATTAGGCTAGCTATTGTATTAGGCTATTTTTTTACTATTCAATGTAAATAGGTGTGTCATGTTTATTTTATTAGGCTATCTGGAAAGGAGTTTCGAGTCTATCTTGTATCAAGTCTACCTTGTAGTCTCCTAACCCCTATATAAAGGACGCTAGGTTGTACATTATAAGGCAGATTTGAGCGAGATTTGAGTGAGATTTGAGCAAAGTTAGAATGTGTTGTAAAAATTTCATTTTTGAATAATGTGAGTGCTTGCTAAATTCTCCCTTGTTATTCCTTTCAAAAGGCATGGTATAACTGATCCTTAAAGTATTATAGGGCTTCGAAACATCGGGTAAGTTAGCTTGTTATAAGTACAATAGTTTTCTAAAGTTTATAACAACTAAATTTATAAGTAGAGTAAAAGTTTTCCTGAGTTGAGTAGCTTGGAAAACTGTCAGGATAGATGTAGAAGCCAACGCATTTTGTAGGGAAAATCTT
This sequence comes from Datura stramonium, assembly GCA_018107945.1. NCBI lineage: Eukaryota > Viridiplantae > Streptophyta > Magnoliopsida > Solanales > Solanaceae > Datura > Datura stramonium. Next base: position 41,182 of record JACEIK010000095.1, on the reverse strand, counting down.
TTATTTCTAAAATGAAATTTACTATTCGACTAACATGGCAAGCCATCCTCTTGGAATGTTGATGTTTTGTTTATGGCAAGTCGTCCTTTGGGATGTGGAAGCTTAGTCCCCCTTTGTACGATAACCGTTATGCCTATAATCTTGTCGCGTTGCCTGCCATGTCCAAGCCCTGTCCCGCCTGATTCCCACAAAGCATCTATTCAAAAATTGGAGCAGTGAGTGAGGGATATTTCAAGAGAGCATAGTCCCAAGCAAAATGGGCCTCTCCCTAGTGACACTATGATCAACCAAAAAGGGGTATATTGGTTCCTCCAATGATTAGTGTATAACTATTGTCACTAGAAGTGGCAAGACTGTGCAAGGTATTGTTGAGGATGTTGTTGATAATATTGCTAAAAATGGTGTTAATGGTGTTGGTGAGGCTGTTGATGAAGATTTGAATAAGCCACTGGTTGATGTGGTGGTTGATGATGCTATAGTTATTCCCAAGAGGAAGGAGAAGACTAAGAAGAGTGTTGATGATATTGCGAAATCTTTTCCTCTGCCTACTCTTCCCCAACACTTTGAGTCCAATTAATAGATGCAATCAAGGAAATGTCTGATTTTCCCAAATACTTAGAGATGTTGCTAACATAGAAGAATCCATGTGAGGATGAAGAACTGGTTTTTATAACCCACCGAGTTAGTACCATCATTGTTGGCATAAGTGTGGAGAAAAAGGGTGATTTGGGAGAGTTCACCATTTCTTGTGGACTTGGACAGTATGAATGTTTGCATACTTTATGTGACAATTAGGCTAGCATCAATTTGATGCCCCTATCCATATACAAGCGGTTGGGATCTTCCATGTTAAGCCTACCTTTATTTGGGTCTAAATGTCTAATAAGTCTATTAAAATACTAGTAGGGGTGGTTGAGGATGTATTGGTGAAGGTTGGAAAATTTATGCTCCTGGCAAATTTTGTGGTATTGAAATGTGATGTTGAGATGGAACTCCCTATTATTCTTGGGAGACCTTTTCTTGCTACTGGGAGGGAACTTGTGGAATCATAGAAACATGAGATCATGTTCCGAGTCAAGAATGAAAGGATAGCTTTCAAGGAGGGAAAAGGCCACTTATTTCCCATAGATGTTGGGAATATTTGTATGGCTGGAATAGTTGACGATGAAGTGGGAAGAGCTGGCCATGAATCCAAGGAGTCGCCCAAAAAGAAGAAGGCTAAATGCAAATGGGTAAAGTAGTATCTCTGTGGCTCCAAAGGAAAAAATGGGTGAGAAAGTCTCGTCTTAAGTATGACTCACCATTATGCTAATTCAGGTATCATGCATCGTGTCATGATATTAAATTAGGCATTTCATAGGAGGTAACCTAAGGGATGCTACACCATCTATAGTATCCATATTGTGCCGCAACGTTAAATCAAGCGCTTCTTGGGAGGCAACCCAAGTATTTTTGGACTAATATGTGTTAATGTATGCAGGTTTGATCTTAAGATGGAAAAAAATTACACAAGGCAGAACGACAAATCTTCAGCCTCCTGACATGCTTTAAGATGGAAAAAAAAGTGGCACGGAGCATCCCCCTCCGCGTTACCCAAAGTGGAACGGAGCTGAATTAGCATGACCGACAGAGTGCCACGTTGCCTTGTCTGCCGCCTCAAGTATATAAAGGCCTCACACTTAGAAGTTAGATCGTTATTCACATATTCATTTCCAGAACAGAGGGAAACCAAGGAAAACATTTGGAAATCATCCGATTACGCCGCTAAACGCCGTCCAAATCAAAATTAACTCCGGGTAGTGAAGTATAAGGCTGCAGAGAGCATCGCTTCGGAGTTACTTTCGTAAAATACGCCTAAAAAATTGTCGTCCCGCCGAGCTTAAATTGATGGAATTATTCCAAACTAGTGCCAATACGATCACGTGCCTAAATTAAGTATTTCTCCCTTCTAGATTCCCGAGAAATTACGAGTTTTTGATCGTCTTTCGATAAGTTGAAGTATAGTCAGTATATATACATATAAGTTATTTTTTTATTCGACTATAGTAATAAAGTAGCCCTATTCTTCCGTTAATATGAGTACAGTTGAGAAAGGCAGTTGAACACGAGCCGAAACTCGCCAGTTAATCGGTAAATAGCGAACTACGTATGTTAAGGATAGTAGTCCAGTATGAATTTCAATAAAGCATGTCAGGAGTATGTTATCATGTCTAGTTGTTGATTTCAGTTGAGGCTCATAATTTGTATTGTTTTGGCCTGTATAGCTTCCATGACCATCCCAGGGTTAATAGTTGTGTTGCCGCTAGCTAGGGGCGAGGATACGTCTCTCTACGGAGCAGCATGCCGTCTGCAAAGGACGAAGATGGGGATATAGATCCTAATGTGCCGTGGTTGTCCTTATACACACCCCCGCCGAGCTCTTATGCCTTGGGTGTAGATATAAGGGGTCCTACATACTCAAACACAGCTACAGTCAAGGGCCAAGCAGGACCAGTTGCAGACCCAGGGGATCAAAAGGATGCATATAGCTGGTCGTTGACTAACTATGACCTGGATAGGGATATATAGATTAAGGTGTACCTACTAGGGCTAATGGGGGCCAGGTAGGTTATTATGTGCTGATTGTACCTTCCCGCTCATGGGGGCCAGGTAAGGCTTATGTTTTCTTTAATTACAGATAGTTAGACAATAAGACGCCTCGCTTGTCAGGTATGACCTCTACCCTTCTTAATATAGTTATGTTTATCCCTGATTTCACTACTTGAGTCATCTTCAATCTGTTTTCCTTACTTCAGTTATTGTCAGTTCTATTTCCCTCCTTTAAGTTATTTAAAGTTACTGCGTTACATATTCAGTACCTGTGGTACTAACACCCTCTTCTGGAGCGCTGCATTACTTCCTTGTAGGTGTAGATAGATGAGGAGCAGGTCCCTCGTAGTTCCAGTCAGTTGTACAGAGACGTCAGCTCCCTTCTTCTGGAGCTGGTGAGACAGAGGTTTACTTCTTTTGTTTGTACAGTATGGGTAGGTCGAGGCCCTGTCCTGACCATCTTAATACTACTAGAGGCTTGCAGATTGTGTTACCTCCCTGTGGTTAGATGATATCAGTCGTGTGGGGCCCATATGTGTTTTAGGTTATGTGTGATGGTCGTGTGGGGCCCTGTTTAGCTGTTGATTGGTGGCTTTATCGGTCATAGTTCAGTTTAGCATCTTATTTTACTTTTCAGTTATAACTAGATATCATGGTGGCCTTTTCGGCCAGCATAGGACTCACTATGATTGTCTGTCTTTGGTTAGCTTTTTATTTTCACAAGTGGCTATAGGCAATGGGCCTTGTCGGCCGGGGATTGTATTTACAACCACTATATAGCCCGTTGTTTTCTTAGTTCTATAGTTAGAGTCAGCCCTGTACGAGAGGTTCTTAGGCTCAGTCAACTCAGCAGTTCAGGTCCTAGTAGGGCAGCAGGTGCCAATCGTGCCTCCAAGGAGGGGCGTGACAATCTTGGTATCAAAGCAGGTCGTATCCCAGGGAGCCTGCAAGTTGTGCTAAGTAGAGTCTTGTCTATGGTTGTGTTGTGCACCACATACTATACGCAAGAGGCTGCAAGGCATCATAGTATGGTTACTCTTTCTTCTTATTCAGTCGTGCTATAGAGTGGTAAAGTATAGGGTTGAGTCCCTAAGCTCGTTATACTCTTTTTCTTATAGAGAAATGTCGGACCAGCGACACCCTACGACAGGCAGGAGGCTAGATGTAGCAGGGGGAGAGTTCACCAGCAGGGTGCCTCAGCCTCGGTCAAAATCAGCCCGATCTGAGGATGATACTGAGGTATCATCTCGACCTCCCCAGTAGTCTCCACCACGTCAGGAGCTGCTTGGGACGGCCGGTACGACGGAACCGCCTCCGGTAGTTCCTATACCCGTACCGTCCGACTAGGAGGTCAGGAGCGTGGTGGTTATGCTATCCCGATGATTGTTTCTCAGGGCCAGCCAGTGCCACCTATAGTTGCAGAATCCTTAGGAGGGCCTGGTAGCTCGAGGGTCCGAGAGCTCCTAGCACTAAGTCCCCCGCAATTCACAGGGAAAGATTGGACCGAGGACCCTCATGACTTCATAGCCCAGATGTAGAGGATTTTCAGGGTGATGCATGCTACCCCTACAGAGTCGGTTGAGTTGGCGGTATTCCGGCTACGGGACATCACCGTGCTGTGGTATGAGAGTGGGGAAAGTTCTGGGGGGGAGATGTTTCCCCTCTGACCTGGTACAGCTTCTCAGAGGCTTTCTTGGATCATCACCTACCACGGGAGATTCGACAGGCCCGGGTTGATCAGTTCCTACACTTGGAGCGGGGGTCGAATGAGTGTTTGGGAATATGCCATGCGGTTTGATTCCTTGGCTAGTTTGCACCAGCTTTTGTGGACACAATGCCAGCCAGGGAACACCGCTTTATTCTAGTGCTGAACCCGTAATATGTTAAGACCTTCATCACAGCCACACTATGAGAGGATATTGATATCGCCCGTGTGCAGGATTTTGCTCAGTATATTGAGGGTATCAAACAACGGCAATGGGATATTAGGAGGAAAGTTAGGAGCAGCGCCGCAGGGACAGACCGGGTGAATTACAGGAGGAGTCCTGGGGAGGACCTAGGACACGGTTATCATATAGATCGCCTAGACACCCGCCTCCACCTCAGCGGTAGAGGAGTAGGTCTAGTCGCCGAGGGAAGCCAGAGCCCGGCGAAGGTTCGCGAGCAGTAGGTTCACAGCAGCATAGGGGAGTGGAGCAGAGTGGGTTTACAATACCACTTTGCCCTATTTGCAGTCGAAGCCACTCTGGATCATGCAGGTATGGTTCCACAGCATGCTACATTTGTGGACAGGTGGGTCACCAGATGAGGAATTGTCCAACTAGGGGTCAGGGTGACCGGGATATACAGGATAGGTCCTCGGCAGGATCACGAGCTCCAGCATCCTCGGCAGGGCGTAGGCCCTTAGTTTCAGCCGGCAGAGGCCGAGGCAGATTAGGGGCCTCCAGTTCAAGAGCCGGCCCAGACCGTACTTATGCAGTATCAGGGCGATAGGAGTCAGAGTAATCACAAGATTTTGTGACAGGTATGCTGAACATTTGCTCTCATCCTGCTTATGTGTTGATAGATCCAGGATCTACCTTGTCCTACGTTACACCGTTAGTTGCTCAGAACTTTAGTATTATACCGGAATTGCTTCGGTGACCTTTCTCAGTGTCTACACCCGTTGGTGACTCTATTATAGCCAGAAGGGTCTATCGGGGGTGCACAGTAGAGGTTGCCAGTCGTCAGACTACGACAGAGTTGATAGAACTAGAAATGGTTTATTTTGATGCCATTATGGGTATGGATTGGTTAGCTCCATGCTATGCCAATGTCGAGTGTTGGACCAAGATTGTCCGATTCCACTTTCCATGGGAAGCAATACGGGAGTGGAAAGGTAGTACATCCATACCAAAAGATAGGTTTATTTCCTATCTTTGGGTGAGAAAATTGATAGCAAAAGGCTGCATTTTTATCATATTTTCAGAGTTCAGGATGTTCGGGCAAAGCCTCCAACATTCAGTCTATCGCAGTGGTTAATGAATTTCCCGACATATTTCCAGATGAGCTTCCTGGTATTCCCCCAGAAAGGGAAATTGATTTTTCAATCGACATATTACCAGGCACTGAGCCAATATCTATTCCTCTATATCGGATGGCTCCTGCTGAACTCAGAGAACTAAAGGAAAAATTGAAGGATTTTCTAGACAAGGGCTTTATCCGACCGAGTACCTCACCATAGGGTGCGCCAGTTCTGTTCGTTAGGAAGAAGGACGGCTCCCTCTATATGTGTGTAGATTATCGGAAGTTGAATAAAGTCACTATCGTGAATAAGTACCCGCTTCCCAGAATAGGCAATTTGTTTGATCAGCTACAGGGAGCGAGGTATTTTTAAAAGATTGACTTAAGGTCAGGATATCATCAGTTCCGGGTTCGTGAAAGAGATATTCCAAAGACTGCCTTCAGGACCAGATACGACCATTTTGAATTTCTTGTCATGTCCTTCGGACTGACAAATTCCTCAGAAGTGTTCATTGACCTGATGAACAACATTTTTATACCATACCTGGACTTGTTCATGATAGTATTTATTGATGATAGTTAGGTGTATTCCCGCTCAGAGGCAGATAACCAGGATAATCTACGGATAGTGCTCCAAATTCTCAGAGATCGCCAACTTTATGCCTAATTTTCTAAATATGAATTTTGGCTAAATTCAATAGCCTTCTTGGGCCATATTGTGTCAGATGCTGGCACACAGGTAGATGCGCAGAATATAGAGGCAGTGAAAACATGGCCTAGACCAACCACTCCGACTGAGTTACGTAGTTTCCTGGGGTTAGCAGGGTATTACAGAAGGTTCGTGGAAGGATTTTCCACTTTAGCAGCCCCTTTAACCAAATTGATGCAGAAGACAACAAAATTCCATTGGACTGAGGCATGTGAGCAGAGCTTTCAAGAACTGAAAGACAGATTGGCATCATCACCGGTGCTAGCATTTCCAGAAGGAACAGAGGGTTATGCAGTCTATTGTGACGCTTCGGGTGTTGGGTTAGGATGCGTTTTGATGCAGCATGGTAAGGTGATTGCCTATGCTTTCAAGCAGCTGAGGAAGCATGAGAAGAACTACCCTACCCATGACCTGGAGTTAGACGCGGTGATTCATTCCATGAAAATATGGAGACAGTACTTCTATGTCGTCCACATAGATATTTTCACCGATCACTAAAGCCTGCAGTATATTTTCATCCAGAAAGAGTTGAATCTACGGCAGTGTCGCTGGTTGGAGCTATTAAAGGATTATGATTTTAATATTTATATCACCCGGGAAGGGCTAATGTTGTGGAAAATGCCCTTAGTAGGAAATCCATGGGAATTTTGGAATATTTAAAGCCCGAGCGACATGAATTGGCCCGAGAATTGCATCAGCTAGCCAGTTTAGCCGTTCGTATAGTAGAATAAGGAGATAATGGAGCGGTAATCCAGAATACTACAGTGTCATCATTGGTGGTGGAAGTGAAAGAACGGTAGTATGAAGATCCTAGCCTGGTACAGCTCAGAAATAGGGTCCAGTGAGGCGAAGTGACAGATTTCCAGGTAATCGAGGATGGAGTTTTGAGATATAGGGATTGCCTCTGCATTCCATACGTGGCAGGGCTTCGCCAGCAAATTTTGGGTGAGGTACACTATGCCCGTTACTCTCTCCATCCAGGTTCAACAAAAATGTACCATGACGTAAAAGAGATTTATTGGTGGTCGGGAATGAAAAAGGGGAGAGCAGAATTCGTAGCTCAATGTCCCAATTGCCAACAGGTGAAAGCTGAACATCAGAAACCAAGCGAACTGACATAGGATATAGCGGTGCCTTTACGGAAATGGGAGGCAGTTAATATGGATTTCATAGTATGGTTACCTCATACCAAGCGTAAATATGATTCAAAGAGGGTAATTGTTGACAAGTTGACAAAATCTGCTCACTTTCTACCAGTCAGGGCTACTTTCTCAGCCGAGGACTACGCCGAATTATATATTAGAGAAATAGTCCGATTTCATGGTGTTCCATTGTCAATATCTCTGACTGAGGGGCGCAGTTTATAGCTAATTTTTTGAAATCTTTTCAGAGGGGCCTGGGGGCGTAGGTTAACCTGAGCACAGCCTTCCATCCTCAGACAGACGGGTAGGTAGAATGTACAATTCAAATGCTCGAGGATATGTTACAATCGTGTGTGCTGTATTTTGGAGGTAGCTGGGATGAACATCTACCGCTTATTGAATTTTCCTATAATAACAGTTACCATTCACCAATTCAGATGGCTCCTTATGAAGCGTTATATGGGCGGAAGTGCAGGTGTCCAGTTGGTTGGTTTGAGATAAGAGAATCAGCATTGATTGGGAAAGATATTATTCATCAGTCAAAAGAGAAAGTAAAGCCTATCAGGGAATGTCTGCTGACTACTCAGAGCCGCCAGAAATCCTATGTTGATGTGCGGTGAAGAAACCTATAATTTAAAGTGGGTGACTCGGTATTCCTGAAAGTTTCACCGATGAAGGGTGTGACGAGATTTGGTAAGAAAGGCAAGCTCCGCCCAAGGTTTATTGGACCTTATTAGATTCGCCGAAGGATAGGCCAGGTGGCTTATGAATTGGATTTACCTATAGAATTTGAATCCGTTCACCCAGTTTTTCATGTATCAATGCTGAGAAATTTCATAGGAGATCCCTCCCGAATTGTCCCAGTAAAATACGTCCAAATCACTGAGGAGTTAGCTTATGAAGTATCTCCAGTAGCCATACTAGATCGGCAAATCCGCAGACTAAGAACTAAAGATGTTGCTTTTGTTAAATATTTATGGAAGAATAAGAACCGAGAGGAGGTAACCTGGGAGGCAAAAGACGATATGAAAACCAGATATCCTAAGTTATTTCAGACTTAGTCAAATTATGCAGCTAGAGGTATATTGTTGTTGTTGTTTCATAAGTTGCATTATATACATGTATATGTGAGATAATTAACTTCAGTCTATTGTGAAGTGAACGCTATAGTATTGTGTGAAGTTCCTTTATTGGACTTTTCTGCGTTTCAGGGTTTTGGAAAGTCCACATTACAGGGGAGACTCTGTCGAAATTTTTCCAGAATTAGTAATTGCAAGGTTAAGGTTCTTTCAAATAGAAGTTAACATTCGGGGACGAATGTTCTTAAGGGGGGAGGATGTTACACCCCATAAGTTTTTAACATTTAGTCGTCCTATTCGTATGTTGGTTAGGAGTTTTAGAGTGTCATACGTACGAGGAAAGGGTCGGGGGAAAGGCCGAACGAGTGCAAAGTCGGGATTTCACGGAAGGAGGCCGAACCAAGTTACCAGAGGGGAAAAGTGGCACGGAGCATCCCCCTCCACGTTACCCAAATTTCACGGAGCCGAATTACCACAACCGACAGAGTGCCACATTGCCTTGTCTGCCGCCTCAAGTATATAAAGGCGTCACACTTAGAAGTTAGATCATTATTCACATATTCACGGCCAGAACAGAGGGAAACCGAGGAAAACATTTGGAAATCATCCGATTACGCTTCTAAACGTCGTCCAAATGTAAATTAACTCCGGGTAGTGAAGTATAAGGTTGCAGAGAACATCACTGCGGAGTTACTTTCGTAAAATACGCTCGAAAAATCATCGTCCCGTCGAACTTAAGTTGATGGAATTGTTCCAAACTAGTGTCAATACGATCACATTCCTAAAGTAAGTATTTCTCCCTTCTAGATTCCCAAGAAATTAAGAGTTTTTGATTGTCTTTAGATAAGTTGAAGAATAGTCAGTATATATACATATAAGTTATTGTTTTATTCAACTATTGTAATAAAGTAGCCCTATTCTTCCGTTAATATGATTACAGGTTAGAAAGGCAGTTGGACACGAGCCGAAACTCACTAGTTAATCGGTCAACAACGAACGAGGTATGTTAAGGCATTTTCTTTTGGCAAGTTAGTTTCTTCAGCATAGTAGTCTAGTATGAATCCCAGTAAATCATGTCAGGAGTATGTTATCATGTCTAGTTGTTGCTTTCAGTGTAGGCTCATAATTTGTATTGTTTTGGCATGTATAGCTTTCGTGACCACCCCAGGGTTAATAGGTGTGTCGCCGCCCTCCAAGGGAAAGGATACGTCGCTCTATGGAGAGGCATGGCGTCTGCAAGGGACGAAGATTTTGATGCAGATCCTCATAAACAGTGGTTGGCCTTATACACACTCCTACCGAGAGCTTATGCCCGGGTAGTAGATATCAGGGGTCCTCAAAACTCAGACACAGCTACAGTCAAGGGCCGAGCGATCCCAGTTGTAGACCCAGGGGATCGGCAGGACGCTTATAGTTGGTAGTTGCCTCAATATGACCTGGATAGGGGTATATAGATTGAGGTGTACTGATCTTGGGCATATTTATATGCCCAAGTGATACTCAAATGCGTCATTTCGTCTTGTTTATCTAACGATGTTTGTACATTCTCATGTAAATTGTAGTAA
>JACEIK010000095.1:0-13143 GCA_018107945.1 Datura stramonium | reverse complement strand
ATATTAAAAAAAATTTAAAAATTTACTTTTCATCCCATTTTTCCCATTTATCCTGTCCCGTCGGACCCGTTAATATAGTGGGACGGGATGCGACTATCGGTCCATCCCAGTCCGTCCTTACCCAGTTCGTCCCAACCCGGCTAGCTGTCCCGGTTTCCCCCATCCGTCCAGGTCTGTCCCCAACTGTTCGTCTCGACCCAATGCGCATCCCTACAATGAAAGGAGTGATGAGATTCGGAAAGAAAGGGAAACTCAGTCCCCACTATGTTGGCTCGTACCGGATTGTGAGACGAGTTGGCAAGGTAGCGTATGAGTTGGAGTTGCCCTCAGATTTGGCTTCAGTGCATCCAGTGTTTTATGTGTCTCTTTTGAAGAAGTGCATGGGTGATCTAGCTTTGGTTGTCTTGGTGCAGAGCATAGGTCTGAAAGATAGTCTTAGCTATGAGGAAGTTCCGGTGGAAATACTTGATCATCTGGTTCGGAAGCTAAGAAACAAGGAATTAGCTTCAGTGAAGGTTTTATGGAGGAATGAGCATGTTGAGGGAGCTATGTGGGAAGCCGAAGCAGATATGACGGCTAAATAACCGAATCTATTCCCTCCCGGCTCTTTTTCAGCTTGAGGTATAAGTTTCCTCCCAAGTACTCTATTCAGTTTCATATTCAGTTCATGTGTTCCAGTTTCTTTCATGTCAATGCATGTATGTATGATTCATGAATTCAGTCCAGTCATGTAATTCAGTCCGGAGTCAGTCACTCCGCAGATTTCAGCTTTATATGTTCAGTATCTGGTATGATGGTTGCAATTCTCAGCTTTTCAGTATGTTTACCCATGTTCGAGGATGAATGTTTTTAAGGGGGAGATATTATAATACTCCGAAAGCCCTAAGATCAGATCCAAGGGTTGAAATGGAGAAAACAGAATTTTCTACACTAGGTCACTCGACGAGTCATCCAGTGACCTGTGAGGTGCACCACGAGTCGTTAGGTGACTTGTGGAGTGAAGGGAGAATTGGCTAGTTTTTGATATTTTCGGTTGACCATGAGAAAAGCCACGACTCGTTGTTAGCTTAATGAGTCGTGGGGTCAGCAATGACTAGGAGCCGACTTGAAGATGGAAATTTTGGACAGTGAACCCAACGACTAGTCACCACGAGTCATCCCTTAGGCAATGAGTTGTCCAGTCCCTCATTGGGACTGGTAGTGTTTTTTTCCCTACGAATTTATTAAGGGCTTTTCCATAATTCCTAAGTTCCTAAGACCTAAACTACATCATTTTTAGCTCAGATAAGTGTGTTTTAAGAGGGTTTAGCTCATTCTGAAGCTATCCCCCTCCTTGCATTCAACCCTAAAAGTTCCTAAGGATTATCAAGCCTAGAAATTCATCAAGTCTACTCCCAATTTCCTTTGGGAATTAAAGAGGGTTGTGAAATCAGAAGTACCCAGGTATGTAGGGTCATGAATGGGTGTATTCATCCACTCCCATGCCCAATTCCTTCTCAAATTCATGGAAATTCTAGTTGATAAATCTATGAGGTTTTAACCCAACTTGTGAATTCTCTAAGTATCTATCATGGGTATAATCTATTCATGTTTCTAATGTTGAATTATGATTCATGGGCATATTTTATAATGTTCTTAATTAAAAATTATGTTTTCAATGTTCTAGAAATTATGATGCCCAATTATGAATGTTCATGAAAACATGAGATTATGATATATGTTTCTAAGTATGATGAGATGTTTATGATGCAAGTATGATTTTGAATTATCTATGTATATATTCATATTTTTGACTATAAAAGTCTATTTCAAGTATGTTTAAGTTTGAGCAAGCCCATATGACCAAGTCTGTTTCATGATTTATCTCGATTTCATTATATTAGCTTATCACTGGGATTATGAAGTCTAGAATCCCATTCCTTTCAACTTATATTATTGTTTGAGCCAAGGCTCCTCATGTTATTTTTTAAGATTAGGTATATCATGATGTGATTCAGCTTCGTCACTAGACGATGGTTCAACTTCATTGAAAAACGATAGAGAGCATATGCATGTTTTTGGGAGTAGTGTCTAGCACCGAGTAGGCTAAGGGTTAGTCAACCCTATGCCTCAGATCTATGTGCCAACGTAGGTATGTTCATATTATTTGGGACCTCCCTTGTGAGCTTCCCTTGCCCCATAGGGCTTTCAGCTTGACATCGACATCATAGTAGCGTCCTTAGCCCTGGCAAGTCTTTGGACAGCTATGCCACTTGAGTGTAATAGTCGAGACCATGTAAGCTCTATCATGGTAATGTTGGTTATATGACGAGTATCTCATTGTTCCTCATGATTTCAATTATGCATGTTCATCAGTCATGATATTATATTTTCAGCAGGTTTGACCCAAATGTTCAGTTTTACTCATGATTATCAGTTTCAACTTTGGTTCATTTGATTTAGTTATGTTTAAATCATGTTTTCAGATAATAGCACGCAATCCCTACTCTCAGACTCTTATAATGAATTGTTTTATGATATGAATGATCTCTGATTTTACTTACTTAGCAGTTTTACTTACCTTGTATACTCGGTACATTCCACGTACTGACCATGTACTCTATGTTGTATCGTTTCATGATACAGGCTCGGATATTCAGGTTCAGTCCTGCCATTAGCCAGATTCTCAAAGTTAGCATCTCTCAGCCAGAGTAGTTGAGTCCTCATCCTTTGAGGACCATTTTATCAGTTGTATTCAGTATTTTCAGTTTTAGTCATTAGTGAGTTAGTTGGGGTCGTGTCCCATCAACTCATCAGTATGTAGAGGCTTATCATACATAGTATGTTTTCAGTTTCAGATTGCTATTATGTATTCAGATATTATATGTTATCAGATATTCATACTTCCACTATTCTATATGTTAGACTTTCGCATTATTATGTTGTTCTTTAGATGTAATGTTCATGCCATGTATCGACTTGGAGCCTTTCAGGGCTCTTTGTCCCGTGCCGTGATCCGGGCCTATGTTCGGGTTGTGACATTGATCAACCGTAATAGAAACCAAAACTAATTCTCAAGTTGACCCTCTTTTTAATCTTTCCTCCTTGATACTATGAAATTTGATTATAATGTTCAAAAAATTCAAGTTGGGGGTGATAAGGTAGAAAAGAAAAGAAAAGGGCATAAACGAGTGGTTTGACCACTTCCCAAGGTATATTAAGCAATAAAAAAAAGAAAAAGAAAAATAAAAGAGAAGAAAAGAAAAAGAGAAACTAAATAAATTGAGCTCACAAAAAGTACCTTGGGTTGTGAAATATTGCTAAGGAAAAGAAATCAAGAAAAAGAAGGAAGCATAAAGTGAAAAAGAAAATGTGAATGTGATGTAGTATTCAAGGATGGTAAGGAGCCACTAGAAGACAAAATGTATATCCAACCAGCCTTTTGATCGACATTACAAGCTTAGAAAAGTCCTTATGTGATGTGATCTCAACCCGAATTTTTAAGATAAAAGACATTTGAGCAAAAAGACAACCATATGATAGTTGTGACCTATCTTGTGAATGTTTTTGTGAGAGTTGAGTGTTTTTACCTTCTCTCTTGATCTTGTGTCCATGTAATGTGTATGATCATCACCTCTAAAAATGGACACTTTATTTGGTCTAATAGTGAGGGCATGTGGAAGATAAAGGTTAGCATGAATTACTTCTCAGTTTAGGTATGTTGCTCGTAGAAATGATGTCATGAGTAGAGATTGTATGCTTATCATAATAGTTGTGATAAAACTAATTTTTGCATGATAGATGGGGTGGCTTGCTTAAAACTTGTGTGCTTGTACCTATTAAAAAAAACCACCCTAGTCATTGAATTTTTGTGATGCCGGAACATGAGTCTAAGTCTAAATTTGATTTTCTTATGTTAGTTGCTTGAGGACAAGCAATAAATTTAAGTTGGGGTGTCGAGGGTTTGCAACATATTTGTACTTCTTTTCATCGAGTTTTGCATGTCTTTAAGTACTAATTTAAGTCAAAACTAACTCTATTTTGACAAGTTTTAGGAACTCAATTAGTTGATAAAAGGAAGCATGAAAATCACAAGTTTTCCTACTATATATTTACAACTTAAAGCATTTAAATTAATAGTTATAATCTCTCTTTAGCCTAACTTGAATAGACTCTCAACTCACAAGTTATATTTGAAATCTCTTGATAGTATTGGCCTAATAAAATCTCTGTGGATATGATCCCTACTCTAAAATTGGGTAATTATACTATATTGATCACGTACACACTCACTAGTTGAGATGGATCAAGGGCGGTTTAGTGCAAACCAAAGAGAAAAAGGGAAGTAAAAGGGAAAACACGATCATAAGTTGACAAGTGAGGCGATACAACGAGGACGAGTGAAAAATGTTGAAAGTGTCTTAAAACTTCTTGGGGAAGTAGTTACTATTTTCCAGAATATTCCTACCCATCCAGTAGCAGACATTACAACCTGTGAAATTCCTTTATCCTACAATCGTGGTACTTTATAAATTGAGTATTACACTAAGGGAAAGCTTATGGTATGTTTCTGTATTCTTGAAATTTTCTTTGAGAGAGTGAGCGGATTTTCTATATTCATGCCCCTAATGTAAACGTCGTATTCATGATATGAGTGAGGGGAATCTCTCTAAAATAATAAGGACATATAATGGTAAGAATTTGGTGTACTAGTTACTATACTTATACATCATTATGTTGGCCTATTTACCATAAAGAGTCAGTTCGAGAAGCTATATAGTTTCAAATGAAAGATCTGTGAATGTGGATATGTATGCATGTTGAGTGGATTATAGATCATGATTAAAATGTTTGGTAAAATTGATTGTGAGTATACTTATTTTATTGGAATTTTGTGGTGTAAGATGTGTTAAAGGTGTAGTGAATTTTTCAAGAATGAACAATGGTTTAAATGTGGGGTGATGATCTTAGGCATATTAATATGCCCCTTGCCACATTTTACCCATGTTTCACCTTGTTTCGAGGGCATATTCATGTATATTCTTATGATTTTATGATTATTCATGTGTGGTGAGCTAAATACATGATTAAATGCTTGCAGGCTAAAATTTCACAAGGATTGACCCAAAATGATACACGAAGAAAATATGGAACATTGCAGGGAGAAAGAGGCATGTTATACTGATAAAAGAATGACTATGACGTGGGGATAAAGCTTTAATTTGAAGATCACATCACCCTTTTAGCTGAAGTACAAAGCATAAGAAAATAGGCTGACCTTCACTGTGAAGCCCATGACGCAAAGCCAGCACCCCGCGATGAGCTATGCACCGCCTAAATTGCCAAACTTCATAAAGTCTGAAATGGGGCTCAGGTCCACATGGAGCTCCACAACAAAAAGAAGGAGTCTGATGATTGAATGCTCTCAAAGTCAAATCCAAGTCTAACAGGAAAAATAAGAGTAGTTCCCACTAGTAGAAATATAACCTTTCAGCGTCTAAATTAGGGTTGATTAGTTTTTAGCAAGACACATAAAGAAGAGAAGAACACTTCTTTAGGATTCTTACTTTCTATTCTTTCATTATTTAATTTTTCATGAACAACATCAATTACTGCAAAACAATTCTTAGAATATGAGTAGCTAAAAACCTTTATTATGGGGTTATGACTTGAAACATGATTGCTTAGTAAATGATTGATTCGATAAAGCTTATTTATCTTGTTGGTTTTTCATAGGTTCTTCATATGATCATTGTGAACTCGAAAGATGGATCATGAGTTAGAACAAAGACATTTGGAGTAAGATATTTTCTTTAGTAAAATAAAGGGTTGGTTTGCGGCTGGGATAGGAATATACCTAGATCTCTTTACTTGCTTATAAAACAGGAAGACATCAAAATGCGTTCAGATTAAGTTGCCACATCTCATCTAAATGATGTAGTTGTGGGACTAATATTGATAGATAATTAGAGGCTCAGAAGATCCTAGTCATGTCATTAACCTCAAAAATCAACAACTAGATAAACAAACAAGTCGAGGAATTGAATACTTAACAGGATTGCGAAATAGAGGTGTAACCCTAAAATATCTCTCTAAATTGTGCTGAGAATCATTGCTTTCTTGCTTTGGTTTACTAAATACAAAATAGTTAAAAACCAAACAACACTCTTGGTTAGAAAAACATTTGTCTCACTTTTGTTATGTTAGAATTAATTCGATAAATGCTAAATCATAGGTCCTTAGGGTACGAAATCCAGATTAACCAGTTTGTATTATTTAAATAACCATTTTGCTCTTGCATGTGAGTGGGACCCAACCATACTTTATTGACCAGCTTCATTTTCTCAAAGACCCGCATATGGATGATATGCCTGAACTTATTGGATCAATAAGTATATATTTTATCATGATATTATCTATATTTAAAGTGATTACTAGCTTATTATTGTGGAGAAACTCTAAGCCATTTAGATCTTCAGTATTGAATGAAATTGGTTCTGGGTTCAGAATCTCCAAATGTCTCTTCTTATGATTGATGTAGAAAGTGCTGCCCTACTAACTTCTCCTCCTATAACTATCATGTTGATTGTGTGCTGAGGTGGACAGGCTTGGCTTTAGCAACTTCTACTTCTTTCCAACAGCTTTTTTTGGCTCTACTACTCAAAAACTCCTTTAAATGACCATTTTTTGAGCACTATAGCCACTTCTTCTCAGAGGTTCCTGCATTCCCCAGTATTTTGTCAGTATGTCCCATGATAAAATTTCAATCCTTGAAATCGATGCCGTACTTTATAGGCTTAAGAAAGAAAACCTCCTTATGTCCCTTATGGTTGCGACCAATTATACCAAATAGATATTAAAGTCGTGCTTTAAAAGTCTCAAGACTTATTGCACTGTGTAAATTGGGTTCAGAGGGACTAATCGCTTCCTTATTTTGCATACTTTTGTTATTCTAAACTTGATCACTCTACTTGTAAACTGAGGCCTCTCTATAGGTTGGGAGTTTTGATCGAGTCGACTCGAGTTCGATCTTGCGTTAGAAGGATAAGGCGAGAATCAACTTCTCATTGATTTCAAATATGATTCCCACAACACAATTATCTTATTGTTAGACCGACAATAGTTTTCTTCAACTCAAATGTTTGATTCATACTAATTGTGTACATTAGCTAAAGTTGTAACCTCAAACTCTGTTAAACTTTCCTTTAATTTTAGTGATGCGATTGAACTATCCTAGTTCAAGCCATTTGTAAAAGCCTCTACTTCCCAGTCATTTGGCACTGATGGCAACAACATCCTTTCCTTTTGAAAATTGATCACAAAGTCTAAGAGTAGCTCGAAATTGCGTTGCACAATTTCCAAGATGTCTTCCTTTTTGGCTTGCATCTTTTTGGCTTCGGTATGGGCCTTGATAAAAGAACTACAAGAATAATAAAACATTAAATAAAGTTTTCAAGAAATAAAGAATACCATGTAAGTGCCCTTCCTGATAGGGTTTCTTGAAATTTTTTATGAGGACCAATTCAATCTGGTTCTTAGTTAAATCATTCTCCCTGACTGTTGTTGTAAATGCCAAGACATGTACATTAGAAAGTTCTATCATTTTTAGGAATATTTGGCATCATGAACCTCTTTGGAATTGGCTTTGATGTCGCACTGGGTTTTTATGACTGCTAGGCATAACTTTGAGAATCTAACGCTTTCAAGAGCACAAGTGCCCTCAGTATTTGGTACATGCGGATATGTTACTCTTTTAGGCCATCCTTTAAGCTCATCCTCAATTATTCTATAAAAGATTCCATCACTGGTATCCCATCTTTGGAACCTCTTCCTGACTTGTTTGTTTTATGTTCCCACGAGTGAGTTTGATTTGTGAGGCCAATTTCCAAATTTTGGTGTGGTTGGGTTGCTCTAGAAAATATATTCTCGCTCATTTTGATGTTATTGGAAATCACAGTGGTCAATGCCTTTTGCAACATTGTCACCCTCCAGTCCTGTTGGAACAAATGATCCATCATAGTTCTATGTTAAGTAGACAAAATTACTAGAGTTTCTTTAAGATAGTCCAAATTCAAATGTTCACGATTTCTCTGATGAGTTATTTCCTTATCGAGCAGGCCTTCGAGTGTTCCCTATCTTGGATTTTCGCTTTATTTTACATTTATCAAATCCGAGACATCTTTGTCAGTCCTTGTTGTGTTTAGATGCTCCTTGGTTATTTGTCTAGTCTTGGACGCTACTATATAGTTAACCTTTTGCTACATTTTCATTATTGCTTGTGACTGACATGAGTTATTTCTGACAGATTGTAATACCCCGGAGGTCCCTAAGATTAGACCCGAGGGTTGAACTAGAGAAAACAAGGAAATTTGCACTTTTGCACCAGAACGACTCGTGGTACGAGTCTTAAGACTAAGTAACGAGTCATAGGAGAAGTCGTAAAGAAGACCTAGAGTCTAAGTGTCCAGACCACGAGTCACACCACGAGTCGTGGTATGTGGGTACGACTGGTGGTCAGGGTCGTGGGAGGTATGGGGACGACTGACTTTGGAAGACACAAGTCATGGTATGACTTGTCGTGAGAGACGACAAGTCGTGAGAAGGGTCGTAAGTTGGGAAAAATTTCATGCAATGAGGAGAAGTCATAGTGATATTATGACCCGTGGTAGGAAACCACGAGTCATGGGATGAAGTCGTGGAAAGTTTCAGAGGAAAAAAGGTTAGAAAATAAGACTCAGGGACCATGAGTGACCTCAGGAGTCATGGTGGCTTTTAACGTGACCTGAGATGGACCTATGGTGAGATTTCGGGAAGGTTACTAGGTGACCATGAGTGGAGAGCACGAGTCGTTACTTCATTGTACGACTCATCGTGAGGCCCGTGGTAACTAGTAGTTGTATTTTTCCTGCGAAGTTAGTAAGGATAAATTCGTAATTCCTAAGCCCCTAAGCCCTAATCTACATCGTCTTAAGCTCAGTTAGAAGGGTTTAAAGGGTGCTTAATCTTTCCTAAGCCATTCTATTCCTTGCATGTAAGTTTAGAGTGTTCCATTGGAGATCAAGCTTGAGAATTCCCCAATTCCTTCTCCAATTCCTTTGGGATTTCAAAGGAGAGAGTAAGATCAGATTAACTAGGTATGTAGGATTGTGAATGAGAGTCCTCTTCACTCTCATGCCCCAATTTCCCTATAGGTTCATGAATTCAAGTATTAAAGTAAATTTGATGATCTTATGGGGTTATAAGCCCAAATTTATGAAATTCTCTTTGATTTGATTATGGGTCAATTCCCTTCATGTTCTAAATGTTGTTTTAAGATCTATGGGCAGATTTTATATTTAAATTAATTATAATTTTTATTATTTCAAATCCAAGTCAATCTATGCCCAATTATGCAAAGTTTCATGAAAAGTCAAGTTATGATTCTATTATGGTTTTGATCTCCCTAAGCCTAAGTTATGGTTTATGATTTATGCTATGATTTCTATTCGAGTATTCTTCATGGATTTATAAATGTCAATTATATGAATTTTCACAAATATGCATGTTATTCATGATTTATGAATTTATGACTTTTGGCCGACTCACGGGCCCTTATTCATGGCTAATCATGTATTTCAAGTATGATCAAGTATGTTATGATTTATTTGGCCATGAACTTCATGAATGATTTCACAATTATGATATAAGCCTCATGTGCATGTTTTTGGGAACAATGTCTAGCACCGAGTAGACCCAACGATCAGTTAAACCCCGTGGTCTCAGAACTTCATGCCACCGGAGGTATATGTATTCATGGATCCCCTTGTGATATCACATCATGCAAGTTCCTTGCCTGGAAAGCCTGGGATGGATCTGCCTACTTGAGCGAGATAGTTTGGGCATCATGTAAGCTATATCATAATAGTTTCGGTTAAGACGGCTTCTCC
This sequence comes from Datura stramonium, assembly GCA_018107945.1. Classification (NCBI taxonomy): domain Eukaryota; kingdom Viridiplantae; phylum Streptophyta; class Magnoliopsida; order Solanales; family Solanaceae; genus Datura; species Datura stramonium. The sequence continues at coordinate 3,238 of JACEIK010000095.1, read as the reverse complement.
CATTGTTCCTCATCATTTATGCATTGTTATATTTATGTTACTTTGGTTCAAGTTATATTTTATAAAGTTTCTCTTATGACTATGATTATGACTTGATTATGAATGGTCTGAAAACCTTGAGCTGTCATATTTATATTATGATATTCACTTTATGTTCATACTGTCCTACCTTTATGAACTCTTATGCATTTCAACTATCCGTTTTATTTACCTTTCATACTCAGTACATTCCAAGTACTGACTGCATACCCTATGTTGTATCGTTTTATAAAACAGGTCTGGGGGATCAGTCTCAGCCACACCATTAGTCCTGCTTTCCCCTCAGTCCTGTTTAGCCAGTAGTGGTGAGTCCTCATCCTTCGAGGACATCCAATTTGATCATTGTTATGATATTTTAGTTATAGACTTTTGTCGAGCTAGTTGGGGATGCTATCCCATCAGCTCATCAGTTATGTTAGAGGCTTTTCAGACAATATGTAGAATATCATCTTGTTAGTGTTGACTTTGTTTTAGATTGATATGTATGCAAACCTCCACTTAAGCATGTTTTATTTTATCAGTTTTCGCTTGTTGTATGCTCTTAGCTTGTATGTTCATGCCAAGGATCGACTTGGATCCTCTCGGGGTTCCTTGTCCCGTGTCTCTATTCGGGCCTATGTTCGAGGACAAACTTGATATCCGAGCATTAGGTTTTGAAATGTCCTAGGGTGTCTGAAAGCCCCGTAAAGTAGAGTCTTTTTCATTGGTGTGAAGCATGCCACAATTATGATGAAGAGGCTACAAAATGTTATAGAGAATTTCCCTTCTTTATTGATCTATGTCGTGCAATTGAATGTCTCTCTATCTATCACGACCCGAACGGTGGCCCGGATTGTAACACGAGACAAGGAACTCCGAGAGACCCCAAGTCGACCCATGGCATAAGCATATGTCTAATCTCAATCAAGAAACTGCATAATCCATAAGATACTCATAGAGGAAGTCTAACTTGAACACAATATCAGAATAAAAAATCCAAAGCTGAATACATACATATGTCTGAAAAGCCTCTAAACATGACGGGTTGATGGGACAAGACCCCAACTAACTCAACACAATTAAAACTGAAATAAATAAAGGAAAGTTGAATAGTGTAGTCCTTGGGGAAATGAGGACTCACCCACAACAAGAATGCTAACTCTGATAAGCTGACTATGCGTGGGGCTAAAACTTAGAGCCGGATCCTGTATCATGAAACGATACAACATAGAGTATGCGGTCAGTACGTGAAATGTCACAAGTATGCAAGGTAAGTAAAACTGCAAAAGTAAATAAAATCATTTAAAGACCATGCATAATATAATATATACATTAAGAGTCTGAGAGTAGGGCTTGCATGCATTCTTTCTGAAATCGTGATCTCTTCATAACATAATATAACTTCATAACATCATAACTGAATCAATTGACTCAAAGTTGAAATTTGACATTTATAAGTAAAGCTGAAAATTGAGTCAAACCTACTTTAGATCATGCATATATGTATAAATGTCATGAGAAATAAATTATGCATATCTAAAATCATGAGGAACAATGGGAGACTCTTCTTTTAACTAACATACGATGATAGAGCTTATGTGGTCCCAACTATCACACTCTAGTGGGTAAATCCATCCAAAGCTTTCACGACCCAAATGTACACCCAGATCGTAGACACAGGATAAGGAGCCCCAAGAGACCACAAGTCGACTCATGGAATGAGCATATATCTAATTCAATCACATGAGTAGAAGAATTAACATAAAGAACGAAATCATAACATAGAATAAGGAGAAAATCAGTGCAAGACTTATACAATACGGCGGAATACAACTTATAATCTGATAAGCCTCTAAACATGAAAGGAGGATTGAAGGGACAACTCCCCAACTAATCCAATATCCAGAAACTAAAAGAAATAATATAGAGTGTGAACATTTAGCCCTCAGAACATGAGGACTCACCAAGTGCGCTGAGAGCAAGGCTGAAACTAGCTACGGGTGAGGATGAGCCTGAGAACTGGGACCTGTATCATAAAATGATACAACATAAAAAGTATGCGGTCAGTATGTGGAATGTACTGAGCATGCAAGGTAAGTAAAACCAAAATTTAAAACATATATGAAATTCATAAATGATCATAAGAATAGGACGTCATGCTCGTATCATAAATCCTAATAACTTATCATATGGATCAAGGTTTTCAAAATATTCGTAACATAACATAATCATAATCATAATAGTAGAGATTTACTTAACATGACTTGAGCGGACATACATAGTCATAACATGCATAAATCATGAGGAATCGTGGGAGATTCTCTTAACCGACAATACCCCATATGAGCACACATGAAGCCCGAATTGTAACCCTAGTCGGGAGGGTGTTCGTACCTTTCTAAGGGTAGAACCATGAAAGTGTGATATTACCATGAAAAGGTCCATTTGGGCCAGGGACTAACATGAAAGGGGTCCTAACATACCTATGGTGGCACGTAGTTCATGAGATCCGGGGCTTAACCTGAGCCCCAAATCTACTCAGTGTTTGATACTACTCCCCATACATACATAGTGCTCATAATAATACATACATGAGTTCATGGGCTAGTTAAATCATGATAATCGTAAACATTCTTTAACATATGTGAACTAGCCATGACTTGAGGCCCGTGAGTCGGCCAAAAAACATAATTCATGAATAATGAGATTCATGCATATTTATAGATCATGTGCATAGCTTGAACTTCATAAAATCATAATGGATAGTAAAATAAATTCATAATTTGAAACATTATTCATATTGGGCTCGAAAAGAACATCAATGGGGAAAAATAGCTCATAATTCGATTCATCATAGGGCATGCATAATTAAGCTTAATTTCTTAGAAATCAAAATAACAATATTATAATCAATTTAAAACTCAAAAGATGATCAAAACCCATAGATTATGGTAATATTTCAAAATCACAAAGCCCTTAATTTAAATAATTAGATTTTATATAAATCAAATACAAAACCCCATGGGTTTTTAATAAAATTTTTGTGAAAAAAAATCATAGAGGATGGGCATGGGTGTGGAAGGAATCACCCATTGACAGCCTTGAGTGCCTGAAAACACTTGATTCATAATCTCCCTTGAAAGCCCAAGATATAATTTAGTGAAATTAGGGAAGAACACCTTGAATCACATTCTAGACTCCTTTCTATACTCTTGCATGC
>JACEIK010000094.1:659199-679761 GCA_018107945.1 Datura stramonium | reverse complement strand
CTCCACTCCAGGAGATTGGTAATGTCTACTTCACAGAATTAAAGAACAACTCTTATAAATCCGATAAAAAACTGTATTGTCCTGCGATTCGTTAGTTGAATATCTTTCAAGACATTTTCCTCCTTTCTTTCTAATAAGTAGACAATTTGAAGTGTTTAAAGTTAAGAAGTTTATGGCAAAACTACATGGTTGAAGTACAAAAGCTACAAGCAACTACAATTTTTAGTTTAGAAGATAAAGTTGTATAGTATTGTTCTACATTGCAAGTTTAAAATGACAATTAAGATTCAATGGGATACCAACTGTAAATATATATCCAGCTAAAGAGTTGCACTTCCCAACTTATTTTATTTTGTTGGTAATTTGGGCATGATTTGATGACCTTTTTATCTAAAAAAAAAATGTTTAAAAATTATTTCCATGAGTTATTTCTATAACCTGAATGATCATTTAAAGAATTGACCCTTGTGAAATATAAGAATAACTAGTAATTGAATAATTTCTAATATATGTTATAAAATGAGAGAATTATAAGACATGCAAGAAATATAGATAAAGAACATGGAAAGGAGAGTGTGGATATTTGTATTTTTTTCTAGTGTTTCTCAAGTGCCTACCGTATGAATTTCTTATGCCTCTATTTACAGTGTTACATAGAGGCATATAAAAGATTGTTATAAATATGACATTAATCATGAATATTATGGGGGGAAGTGGAGACATGATATTAGGCTTTTGAGATTACGGACGAGGTGAAAATTTATCTAGAGTGTAGACATCCAATATAATTATTTCATAATACTCATTCTTGGATGTCCATGTCTTGATAGATAATGTGTCTCGTTAAAATCTTACTAGGAAAAAATACGGTGAAAAAATTTCTAATGAAGAAAGTGAGTATACATAACTTGTGTATACTCCAAGGCACAAATCATGTCTTCAGTTGCACAAGTTTATACTCTAAGGCAAAAATATTATGCACAAGTCATAAGTTAAGTCCCATATCATAAGTGTAGTGACACAAATTATGTTTGAATGCAAAAGAAATTAAACTCAAGGCATAAGTCCAGTGGTACAAGTTATGCCCCAAGACACAAGAAATTATGCCCAAGGCATAAGTGCAGTCATATAAATTATGCCCGAAGACAAAAGAAATTAAACTCAAGGCATAAGTCCAGTGATACAAGTAATGCCCAAAGCATCAAGTTCTGCGACACAAGTTATGCCACAGGGTATAAGTTCAATGACAAAAGTTATGCCTTAAGACACAGGTTCTCTAAAAGTCTTGTCTTTTGAATCTAATACTATAGAACTTATGTCTAAGGCGAACCTTCTCTAAAAAATTATGCCTTGCAAAATTAACTTTGCGCAGCGAAATTAGATCATAATTAAGGATATTTTGGCCCATAAATTTTTATTAAATGAGAAGTAAGGGAAAAAATTAAAGACAATAAATTTGAGAGGCAAAAATTAAAGACCACTCGAAATACGGGTAGTCCGTGCAAAAAGTTGAGCTCAAAATATAATCTTATCCTAGAGGCCTAGTTTGATGTTACATTGTCACGACCCAAGTCCATGACATATTATTCTCTTTGGGTTTATCTGCACGAATTTATCTTTTGAGTTTCGTGACATCGAGCCCCAAAAGCGCGCATACCATGTGAACTTGAACTATGACCCTATAAAGTTCTTTTACTTTCTTCTCCCATATTGATGTGAGTTTCACCTAAAGTGTCATCCCTTCTTCAAAAGCTTGTCCACTAAGAAGCCTGTCTGTCCTTCTTGGTCCGCCTTCTATCAGGTACATCACATGCACCCTCCACTTAGGAACTCAGTATCTTTATTGTGGTTTACCCCACCATCACATTGACAAAGTACAAACTCTCATATATTTCGCGATCTGCTTGCGAATTTATTTCAATCCCAAGAGCTTGAATTTATCACGATCCGAGTTCATAAAACTTGACAAGTATTGTTCGCTTTAGATCTAGGCTTGCACAAATTTGTCTTTCTGGCTACCCATATTGAGCACCAAAAGCGTGCATACCATATGAATTTAAGTTATACTTTATAAAACTCTTTACTTTCCTCTCCTATTTCGATGTATTATTCGCCTAAGGTGTCATGTGCACCTCATCTTCAGAAGCTTGCCAGCCTAAAAGCCTGTCAGTCTTGCTTAACTCGCTCTCATCGGTCCGCTCCCTATTAAGAGCGTCACACATGTGTCAAATGGCGTGGCATACGATGCGAGTCAAATAAAAGAGCCAGTAGGATCAAGTCATATGTCAAAATGGCATAGCATATGTAGTCAAATCAAAGGCCAATGAATATGCATTACGTACAAATGACACGTTCCAACCAATTAAATATTATCATATCACCTCAATCTGTTTGGTCGAAAAGAGTTTGTCCTGATCACAACTCTTCCCTACTACAACTATAAATAGAGTACCCATAATTTAGATTGATGATAGAATTCAAACGAGAGGCCAGAGAGAGCTCATGGATCAAACGTCGTAAAATTCTCTTCAAGCTACTTTTACATTCAAATACTCAAGTATTTCTATACGAGTTTTTAGAATCAAGACGAAGATTCAAGATCACGATCCAGACCCTTGAATTCAAATACAAGTCAAGATGTCATCAAATTCAAGATCAAACTTCAAGCCCTTGAATTCAAATGCATGTCTAGATTAGATCCACCAAATTCAATATCAAGTTCAAAGATACTTAAATTTAATTTCAAAAAATAAAAGAAATAAGAAAATTCATAAAGATTGTAACATTCACTATATTAGAAATAAAATATTATGCTTACGATATTTTTCAATTTTTTTTTGCTTTTTCTTGAGACGAATTTTATTATCTATAGTTTATACTGAGTTTCTATTGTGGGTGTGTTTGGTATCGAAGAAGATATTTTTTCAATTTTCTCATATTTGATTGATCAAATATATTTTATAATAAAATAACTTTCTTAAAAATGAGAAAAATAACTTTGCTGATGCAATTAGAGAAAATAAGCTCCAACATTGCACGATATCCAACTTTCAACCCCCATACACACGACCTCCATCCCCACTTACCCACACTCTTATTATATGCCTAAATTATATATAAATATTTTTTAAAATAACATTTTACATTTATTTACTAAAATAAAAAATTCACATATTTTTTAGGACATCATTATCCCTAAACAAAACATTTTACTTCGTACCAAACACACCCTAACTTTTCTTTTTTTTGGTTCCACACTTTCTATTAATCTAACTAATTGAGTTTCTAAAATATTTAAGGGAGATGAGACATGTTCAAATTTAGCAAAATTAAAGGATCAAAACTGCTCTGTTTAAGTGATTATTGTTTAGATTTAGTTCAAAGCTCAAAACCAAAATAAGAATATTAAAAAAAGTGTCCGCCTGTAAGTGTGTAGCTATAAATTGAAGGGGCGATTGAATTAGAAAATCACAAATTATCAATTCACATTTGCAAAGGGGAGTTCTCAGTGGAATTCACAATTGGCAGACGAAGAACACTGGCATTGTGTTTGAAAGATTTCACTGTCAAATTCTGAAACATTCGAAACAAAAATGGGTGTAGACGATGTACCGCTGGACGATAAAGCTAAGAGAATGAGAGATCTGTTATCAAGCTTCTATTCTCCTGATCCTAATTCTCCTTCAAAGCCGCCCAGTACTTCTTCCAGATTCGCTACATTGGACACCATCAACACCACCACATTTGATGCCGATCAATACATGAACCTTCTTGTATGCCTCCCATCTCCTACGCACATCTATTGTTTTGCTTACGTTCCATCTCATATGACTCTGTTTGATTGATAGTGAATTTAGATGGTAATTTGACGTCTGCATTATGTTGTAAAATATCTAACAACATTCCAAAGTGGAGGAGTGATATATAAATTGGAATGGAGGAAGTATTCCGATAGATGGTCTATACTGGCACCTTTCTCCATAGCATGTATTCTCTTTTGAGATCACAATGGTATAGTTTCCTTTATTACTGTGTTACCATGTTATGATTCAATATTGAGTCTCTTTATTATGATTCATAATACGTCTTTCTTTAGATGTACCGGTCTTCTGAAATGGAAGAGTATCATATAAATTGGATTAGGCCACATACTATGAGAGTGGTTTACAGTGACCTATTTTTTGCTAGCATGTTTCTCCATTTTGTCATAGCAGGGTTAGAATTCTCTGTACTGCTTCACGAGCATGTTATGATCTCATGTCTAGTCCATTTACTGCGACTCACAGTACATCTTTGCTTGTATAAATCTGCAAAAGTGGAAGAGTGTCATATAAATTGGAATGGAAAGAATACTGTGAAAGGTGGTTTATACTGACCCCTTTCTCAATGCTGTGTATCCCCTTTTTCATAATCTCTATGGTATAGTTCTCTGTACTACATGCTACCATGTTATGATCCAATGTTTAATCCCTTTATTGCGATTGACAAGATGTCTCTCAATGTGACTATCTGCATTTGAGTGTCACATTTATGTAACCTTATCAAAAAAAGAAAAAGAAAGAGGGTGTAACATATATCTACCTAGAAACATACTTTTATGGATGAAAAAAAATTATCTACCTGGAAACACAACTGGTGTAACTCTTTAAAGACAGAATCTTATGTGGAGAGCATGGTTATTTGCCTTTAACTTAATGTGCGCTTCTGAAAGACTTCTGGTGCACACACTTCATGCTTACGTTATATTTATCAGAGATATTGTCATTAATCTTATTTCTTTTTGTCCTGGAGTGAGCTATTGTCTTAATGATGCCATCGTCTTTGAAAAGATTGACCAGAGAATGTGTTTTTCTGAATATATAGGTGCAGAAGTCCAATTTGGAAGGTCTGCTTCAGAGGCATGTTGATATGGCTGCTGAGATAAAGAATCTGGATACCGACCTGCAGATGTTGGTATATGAAAATTACAATAAGTTTGTAAGTGCCACAGATGCTATTAAAAGGTAAACCTTTTCTTTAGAAGTAGCTGTAAATATGAGCTATTTCATCCTGTTAGTGGCAGACACTTTGGGTATAATTGAAGCTAAGTTCTAACTTAGTGAGGCGAGCTTGTTATGACATTATTAGATGTGTCATGAATCCTGAATAATTCAGAAGAAATGAAGTAACATTGTCAGTTTCTTGCACTTGTTATGCTTGGCCTCAGATCACATCGATATTACGATTGGCAGGGTTTTATTTTGTCGGACTCCCCTTTGGCATGTTGATTCAGAACCCATTTAATGATTGTTTTTTCAGGATGAAGAACAATATTATTGGCATGGAGACAAATATGGAACAGCTTCTTGAAAAGGTTTATAGTTTCTTTCTTTCCTTTTTTTAGTCGTCCAAAGAGTTATTTGCTTTTTATTTGGTTTTAATTTTGACCCAAGAAGTATAAGATTGAAAGGAATTGTGGGGAAGTGTTACATTTCTTTCAATTACTTGCAGATCATGTCCGTTCAATCTAGAAGTGATGGGGTTAATACTTCTCTTTTTGNGCCTTTGTGGTAACTAGGGCTGAATGTGGCTCACCCGAAGGGGAAGTGTTACATTTCTTTCAATTACTTGCAGATCATGTCCGTTCAATCTAGAAGTGATGGGGTTAATACTTCTCTTTTTGAGAAGAGAGAGCACATTGAGAAATTGCATCGGACCCGCAATCTTCTACGGAAAGTTCAGGTATTAAAGTGAGGTATTAAGCTAGAAGATTTTAATTCGCTGCATCTCTATGGGTGTTCATATAGTACTTTTCAGAATTGAATGAATCTTGCTGTTTCTTGGATATGGAAAAAGAAAGAAGTCATTACCATTTCTATCCTAATGATTTCCGAGCCGGTTGATTATGGAATGTTTATGATTGAAGGGCATTAGATGATGACTGGCAGTGAATTGTATGTTAGAGTCTCCCAAATTGGTTGAGAGAATGGACTGATGCCTTCTCATATGCTCTTGAACAATCCTCAGTTCCTCACTTCATGAGCTTGCTTTCCAATTGAGTTAGACTAAATGTGCTTTTTCTTAATATGGTATCAAAGCCAGATACATGCATGTTTTTGTAAGTCTTGGTCCCCATGTTATCCACGTACTAGTTTGCCAGGCAGGGGCATGTTCCCACATTAGTTGAGGGATTGAGTCATTGTCTCCTTATATAGTTTTGGAAAAATTTCACCTTATTAGATAGCTTTGACGTTGAGTTAGTTTCAAGGTCCATTTTCTTAACAATGTAACAAATAAAGGAATAAGCCGTTTCGTATCCTATGAGAAAGTAGAACAAAATAATCAATCATGCATATTTACTGGCCTGATCTTTGGAGCTGGTTAATTTGTTCATTGTATGGGATGGCTTGATTGTAAGAGGTATGAGGAAGTGATTGACAATTTGAAAAGATTGATGAAGTTGTAAATTGTACCTGATGTTAATCGAACGACACAATACTCCCTCGATCCTATTCTGCATGGCTCTATTTAATTGGAGTTTAAAATGTTAAATTCACTTATTTTATTATATTATATTAGTATTAGTATAATGGAAGAAACAATAAAGTAAAATAGTTGAATAGTTAGTTTGAGAGAAAATATCATATCAAAGTTAACATCTGAATAGTTTAATGTACTTGAATTCTTAAAAGTTGATAAAGTTGTATAGAAATGGTATGATGTCAAACATATAATGGAGAAAATCACAAGAACATCGTATAAATAGAGATGGAGAGAATGCATAATTTTTTTGGCAGGGGTATAGACTTTTGATTCAGTCTAATCACATTATTTTCTTTGCTGACAAGATAAAATTCAGTTTTATGTTTATGCTGGTATGTGTAATGTAAGTATAGTTCCTGCCCATGATTGAGCGACACAGATTTCCTCTTCTTTGGAAAAACAGTTTATATACGATCTACCTGCGAGGTTAACAAAGTGCATCAAATCAGAAGCCTATGCTGATGCAGTAAAATATTATATAGGAGCCATGCCCATTTTCAAGGTTTGTAGATATCCTGGGGTCCCCACCTTTTCCCTTTTCATGATATAATTGCGTTTATAAATTTTTCTGACAGTATTTATTTATGCTAGATATATGGGGACTCTTCATTCCTAGACTGCAAACGAGCCTCAGAGGAATCAATTGCTATCATTATCAAAGCCTTGCAGGTCTGTAAGTGCTCCGATTACTTGGTTGGGGGTGGCCACTTTATTTGGTGGAGGATGTTATAGCGTTTGTATAATTCCTATGCACCACGTAGACCCTGTGACTACTTTTAAAGGAGCAGAGGAAAAACATAAAGTAGGGAATGCAATTTTCTGGACATATACTCTGCTTATTTGGTTTTGCTATCAAGAAACTAGTGAACTGGACTTCATGATGCTTATTACTTTTCGTTTCCTTTTCAGGGCAAGGTATTCTCAGATTCTGAATCCATACAAGCCAGGGCAGAGGCTGTTATGCTCCTTAAGCAATTAGATTGTCCGGTCTGTATCACACTCCCCCTTTCTCCCCAGATTCATCTACTTCTTGTCTTCTGGTGCATGGTTTACTTTGGTCTTGAGCTGATTTGAGATTAATTCTTTGATTTTTCATAAGAATCTCCATCTCTTTCTATTGAAGCAAATATGTAACTAAAAGTTCCCTCATTCCCATTTTGTCTAAGTTACTCTATCTTTTTGAAAATTTAATTACTTTGATCATGATATTCACAAACATCTTCCAGTAATGTACAAACAATTCTTTGGGTCTAGGCATGTTGGGGTGTTAAGTTGTCCCACATTGGTTGTGAGGTGTGGAATTAGTCTCCTTATATAATCTTGGGCAATCCTCACGGTATCATCTAATTTTTGGGGTTAAGTTAGGCCCAAAGTCCATTTCTGGTTATGGTATCAGTATCAAACTCATCTCAATTCTTGATTTACCCGATGTTGGGCCCCCATTTATTGAAGATGTCGCGCATCATATTGGAGCGGGGTGGGTGAATTAAAGGCTCATGTCTAGGGTATTATGTGTAAAAATGTGTCAATGAGACTTAAAGGTAAGTTCTACAAAGTGATGGTTAGACCTACATAGTTGTATTGGCAGAGAGTTGGCCAGTCAACAACGCGCATGTTCAAAAGATGAAGGTAGCGGAGATAAGGATTTTCAGATGGATGTGTGGGTATACTAGGAGAGATATGACTAGGGACGAAGTTATATAGGACAAGGTGGGAGTAGCCTCTGTGGCGGGCAAGATAAGGGAAGTGAGCCTGAGATGGTTCGGCATGTGAAGATGAAGATGAAGATGAACATGAAGATGAGGTGCAGGGTTACACCAATAAATAGGTGTGAGATATTGACTATAGTAGGTTTTAGGAGAGGTAGAGGTAGGTATGTCAAAGAAGAACTGGGAGAAGATGATTAGATAGGACATAGCATATCTTCAGCTTACTGAGGACATGACCCTAAATAGAAAGGTATAGAAATCAAGAATTAAGGTAGAAGGGTAGTAGCCAAGTGTTGTCGTACTTTTATGTGGGAGAGGCAGGGGCCAGTCTCCTTTTCTCATCTTTTCCTTATTTAGTTGTATTAGTTAATACTCGCATAGTGTGTTATTTTTCAATTTTTATTATTACATGTTGCTTCATTTGCTTTGTTCATCTTGTTATTTCATTGTCGTTATTTTCCTTTCAATCCTGCTTTAATTACATTTATTTTGAGCCGAGAGTCCACCGGAAACAATCTTCTACCCCACAAAGGTAGGGGCAAAGCTTGCATAGATCCTCCCTCCTCAGACCCCACTTGTGGGATTAGACTAAGAATGTTCTTGTTGCTCAAAGATGTCCAGTTCTGGTTTTAGGGGGGGGGGTGTAGGAGGAGAGGTGTTAAGAGTCCTACATTGGTGTGGGATGGGGTTGTTTGCTTCTATATATGGTTTTGGACAATCCTCACTTCATGAGTTAGCTTTTAGGGTTGAGTAAGGCTTATGGTCAATTTTCTTAAATTGGTATTAGAGCACATAGAGGTCTTGGGTTCGAGTCTTCATCACCACCTATTATCAAAAAAAAAATTCTATGTGCTTAGCCATGAAAAAGAATTCGGTTAGCACGTAGGGGGGTGTTGGAGATATAAATAAGTAGACATAAGTCAACTATCTCTAACAATTTAAGCTTTTAGATAAGATGATTACACTCTAAACAACAACAACAACATACCTAGTGTAATCCCACAAGTAGAGTCTAGAGAGGGCAGAGTGTATGCAGACCGCTCCCCTATCTTGTATACAAGATAGAGAGACTGTTTTCAATAGACCCTCGGTGCAAAATAAAGCATTTCCAAGCAATGTGAAAAAGGGAATACAAAAAATGAGGAATAATAACAAAGAAATAATGTCAAATGGAGAGCTATACACCACATACAAAAGAAACAACTGTAAAGACGACAAAATAATGCGATAATCGAAGCATAAAAACATAGGTGTTGAAACCGAAGAACAAAAAACTATGAAAATAGTGCTGGTAAGAAAGAAGCCAAGTATGGGCATCAAGCCTATCCCGCAAGAAAGTGAGAACATCCAACTACCAACTAACCCTCTACCCTAATCCGTGACCTCCAAACCCTCCTATCTAAGGTCATGTCCTCGGTAAGCTCAAGATACACTATGTCCTGTCTAATCACCTCCTCCCGGTTTGCCTCTACCTCTCCTGATGCCCACCATTACCAACCTCTCACACTCCTCACTAAGGCATCTACACTTCTCCTCTTCATATGCTCAAACCGTCTTAGTCTCTCTTCTCTCATCTTATTCACAACGGAGGTCACTCCTACCTTGTCTCAAATATCTTTATTCCTAATTTTATCTCCTATTATGCCCATGCATCTACCTCAATATCCTCATCTGTGCAACTTTTATCTTCTGAACGTGTGAGTTCTTGACTGGCCAACACTGTCTCATACAACATAGCCGATCTAATCACCACTCTGTAGAACTTACCTTTAAGTTTTGAAGGTACCTTCTTATCACACAAGACTCTGGAAGCAAGCCTTCATTTCGCCCATCCCGCACCAATGCTTGAAACATCCTCTCTTGGGGATGACTTGAGCATCAAGCCTCACTTCCACGCCGACCTTATGCTTAGTATCATTGAACTTACACTCCGAGTATTCGGTCTTGGTCCTGCTCATCTTGAACCCTTTAGACTCCAAAGTCTGTCTCCAAATCTCCAGCCTAGCATTAACTCCGATGGGAGTCTCATCAGTCAGTACTATGTCATCTGTGAATAACATACACCATGACACCTCACTTTCGATATTCCATGTAAGTACATCCATAACCAGCACAAATAGTATTCACTAATTCGAGATGTCAACCTAACTATATTGTTTAATTACTCTTCAACACGTCAAACGGGTGACATGATGCACATAGCTCCTGCATTGCATGTGGCTTGGGAGGAGCCATATGGCATTGGGTCTATTGTTCGCCACCTTACCTGTTATTTCTGTAAGAGGGTGTTTCCATGTCTCGAAATTGTCACCTCTTGGTCACACGGCGACAACTCTTACTGTTGCGCCAACGCTTCCCTTTCACTCTTCAACACCTCAAAATATGAATATTCTTTCTTTGTATAATATAACAAATCACTGCATTATTTTTTGTCTTTTCCAAGTAGAGGTTGGAGAATGCAAAGAATATTTCAAATAGTAGTAAAGGAAACACCAGAACTGCTCAATTTATTGTGAGGTCAATTTCTATAGTTGGAGACTTGGGATAGGGATAACTACAACTTTTTCGTATGCTGGTCGCATAACATGGAACATGTTGCAGGCTCGTGTCAAAAATAATTTCTCTCAATGGTAAAAGAGAGAAATAAAAAGAAGAGTAAATCCACCTTGGTTGGTCTTCAGTCTGGTGGACACAACTTGAGAATAACTATTCAAGTTCGTGCGTCGAGGGACAGAAAATTAAGTGCATCCCTCTTGATACAACCCTGATATCTCATATTCTTCAGACTTGTAGTGCAATATAAGGGCTGGAAGTTCAATTGTCTTGTTGTTGTGACTTTGCCTTTGGAATTATATGTCTATGTTGCAGGTTAATAATTTGAAGGTGCAACTCTTTGAAAAGTTAGAACAGTTCCTTGTGGATCTCCATCTAGAATATAAGGAAATAAAATATGCTTCATCAGTCCTTGGTGGAATTCCTGTATCGGCTTCTTCTAGTGCTCATGAGGTATGTCAAAGCAATATAATTGATATGCTTGGAAGTTCTATGCTTGCAGCAATATGCACAATGCGGCCAGAACTTCTAACATCTATAAACATTTAATAAATTTTATCCAACATGACTTCACATTGGTATGAAAGAGAATACTGTCATTGAGAAAGGTGGCGTCCACTCATGCTGGTATCACATATTTACACTAAAAAAAAAAAAGAAATAATGTTTTTTGTCAGTGTGTGGCAATACCAAAAGAGAACAGATATGGTAGCTTAAAAATGCTTCTGACAGAAACCTTTTGGAGTATCACTTATTTTCTCCTTTCTGATTATCTTACTGTACTTGACAAATTGTCATGTTTACAACTTTAGGCTTCTATTCGTGAATTTGCTGAGGCTATCCGCGCTTATCGAGTTATTTTCCCTGATTCTGAACAACAGCTCTTTAGACTTGCAAAAGACTTAGCTACAAAGTATGGATGCACTTCTTTTTTTCCTCTCCTCCCTTCAGAGTTGGAGTTGATCTTTCTTTCTGGATATCGTTTGTGCATTAGTTTTCTACATCTGACGAGTATAACACAGCACCTCTTTCGAAAACTTTAGGCACTTTGAAGCCACAAAACAGCACATCAAGAAGCAGCTCTCTTCAGCAGACTTTGTTGTCATGTTGCGTAAGTTCCACTCACCGTTACTTCAGCATCACATGTAGTGTTGATCTTTACTGTGTTTCAATGTTAGGCCCTTGTCTTTCGCCTTCCTCTAGGGATTCAGAACCATAGTCATCTTTCACCATTTGCCATCTGCTGTGAATGTTTAGCACTTGAGTAAAACACATAGTTCAACCTATTAGTTTAGCCATCTAGAACCAGAAGGCTTTAAATTCTCAATATGCTTCTTTGCTTTTTTGTCAAAACAAGCTGTTGCTACTTCTCTCATTTGACTTATAAGTAATCATGCACTCTAGGCCATTTTACCATCTTCCAACTTGCGATGTAGCTCTATTCCTATATGACTTCTACTTCTTATTGTCGTTCCTATTTTTGCCAAAATCCTGTTGACTCGTCATATCAGAAGGAGAATGATGTTTATTAAGATTTGAACTCTAGAGGCTCGTTTGGTATGCGGGATGGGATAGACAAGGATATTACATTGGATTAGCTATCCCACCTTCTATATGGGATAGTTAATCCCACCATTTTAGTACATCTCATGGGATATCCATCCCTTATCCCACGTTAATCCCACATATTTTCCCATGGGATTGCTATCCCACCCCACATACCAAACGAGCAAAGCTGCTTTCAGAAATGTTGATCCATACATGGCTGAAAGAACACAAGATCTCTAGGGAGGACATATTGTCTTCTTTTTTCCTTTGACTGGAGTTGAGATCGGAAATACTATGACATGCGAATGCAGAAGGACAATAAGAGAAGTAGATAATACCAGGAGGAACAAATGCTCAAATTTTTGAAGAATTTGTGGTTATCCTTTCGGTTTCTCACTTGTTATTGAGGATCATCTAAGCCTCAATTAACTCTTGATTCTTTTATTTGGTGTTGTCTTGTGTGTGTATTTATCTTTTTAATTGTCACAAGAAATTTCTAATAAAATGCTACTGTAACCTAGCTAATTCAGGGTTTTGTCGAAGTTGTGCTTGAACCTTAAAACAAGGTGCAATGCAAGCTGCGCTCTTCCCTTAGCTTAGGTGGTGCTTGAGAAAAGACGCCAAGGTGTTATAGCGTGCTCTTCAATAAACCCTGTCAATCAACGGCATTTTTTTTCTAAACGTCAAAAGTTTATCAAGCTCATAGGCCCCGAGGAGGCAGCACTAAACAATAAAGCCAAGAAAATGATATACTGATTGATTAGGTACATTGTGGATGAGTATGATTGTTTTATTAATTAGGTATAGGTGATAGAAATTTTAATACAAGAAAATCAGTCTGCAAATCTTTATTTATCCCAAAAAAAAACAAACTGAATCAGAGTACATATCTGCATTTACATCAGAAATTTAAAATGGTTTTTGAATTTGATCAACTAGGTTATTAACTACATATATTTCTCTTAATCACAGTATTTCAATTCTTCTACCGTTGTAATTCTTGTTTGTGTTCGTAGTTATTGATTGATGTGTGTGCATATATATATCTGTTAGTTTTTCTTTATTCTGGACCTTTATTCACCTATTGTTCTTTATTTAAACTTTGCACTCAAAACCTACTACACCTTGCTTTTCTACCTTTTTGCCTTTGGTAACTCTGGCTTTTTGTAGACACCACTTTTGCATTTAATAAATGCTAAATTTGGTCTGATTATAAATTATTCTTTTACGCACATTTTATCCTCAGGAGTAATTTGGACAGATGTGCTTCTGATGGATGAAGTGCTGCCAGAGGCTGGACTATGTGATTTTACGTTTGAGGTTGCTTATAATAGACAATTACCACTTTATGGATTCATGTAGTTAGATTGTGGTCTGTTGTTACAGTGATGGGTTTGGAATATCTGATAAATCCTGTGTGGTTTCAGGCTGCTCATGATGCTATCAAACAATATGTTGCTGGCAGATTCAGTCATCTTCTGCTAGATATTTCAGGTATGTCTTGTTAAACTAGTACTGCCAGATAAAAAATCTAAAATTTGACTCAAACTAAACTTGTTAGGGTTTTAGGTTTATGAAACATCACGGAATTTCTAAGAAGGATGTGCAAAACACAAGACTACTAATTTGCACAAAGTAAACACAGAACCTCCTTGTTATTTCTTCTTGGATAGCTACACTGTCCTATATTGGATCTTGTGAATCATGATGTGACTTAGCAAAGGTTATTAAGAAGATAATTCAAAATAATTCAGATTATCATTTGTCTTTCAGAGGATAAAAACTGGCGAGGTTCTTCAGAATTCTGAGGTTTTATCTTATATGTTGTATCATCTGGCATTCAGAACTTAATGCACTATGTGTAACCACACGTTTATGATATTATATGTGATAATCCAAAATCTTAACTACCATTAGAGGATAAATTAGTTCCTTCATAGAAAATGACCTTCATTCTCAAACCACTTATTTTATCTGAGCTGTAAACTATTCTTAGTTTGGCTGTTGCTTATTTTAAATTGGCAGGTACTCTTGTAAAAATCTACGATAATCAAAAGGGGGTAATTGAAGAAGAGTATCCTTTGCAGGCTGCCCTTGAGACCAGCAAAAAGGCATTAGTTCAAGGCAGCATGGACGCCATGCTGGTAAAAGTAGTTCTGTGGCTTTATATAAATTAAGAAGTTCTCGTGAATCTTTGTATCTAATAATTCATGTGTTGGTTCAAAAGTTATCAAAGCTGTCCTTTTAGTTTTCACAGCGAATGGTTCTTAAAGTAGTTAGTATCTGTTAATCGTTTCCGTACCCTGGCCTTCATATCGTTTTTCTTTCACTATCTGATTCTAACCAGGGAATGATCAAGTAAGAATTGTAGAAACATGTGGAATTAAAAGATTAAAAAGGATTTCTGCCAAACATATGAATGGAGCTATAGAATTTTCTAAACCCCTTGGGAACTAAACTATTTTGTTTTACAGGGGATTAGTGGCGGAGCCACATTCAAGCAAGGGGGTTCATATGATACTCCTTGCTCAAAATTTTTACTTATTATACATGTATATTACAAGCCAAAAATAATAAAAAGCCTGATAAATACAAGGTCTGAATCCCGTTGACTT
This sequence comes from Datura stramonium, assembly GCA_018107945.1. Lineage (NCBI taxonomy): Eukaryota > Viridiplantae > Streptophyta > Magnoliopsida > Solanales > Solanaceae > Datura > Datura stramonium. The sequence goes on along the minus strand of JACEIK010000094.1, from coordinate 664,814 downwards.
GAAACAGAAGATTGATGTAACCTATTTTTGTAAAAGTTGAATCCCCTTAATGAAATTTCTGGCTCCACTACTACAAGGGATAGATAAGAACCATGCACCAGTAACATCAAGAGAGTTCTTTTACTGATGAAGTTAACATTTTTCTGCCACTATAACTACTGTGCTGTTATAACTCGCTACTCAGGTTTGATCTCGTAACTGACAGACAGTTTTATTATGCCAAAAGTATCAGGAGGGTGACTCAAGTGAACAAAATTGTTGCGATAATCACTGAGCTAACCTCCCAAAAAGAATAAAAAATAAAAAGGCTCCAAATCAGAAAGTAGCAGTGGGTAAAACTAGCACCATAGCATCATGATTTCAGCATATCCTCTATCAGAGTAGTCTCCAGTGGTCCAGTCAATTGTGTTCTTTATTGTACTTTACATTGATTTTTCATATAACAGGATTCCCGTCGACTTCTTGATGAAAATTTGGAAGTGCTATCAAGGTTGACAGACTTAATCATTGAGTGGGTGCAAGAAGGATTTCAGGACTTCTTCAGGAAGCTGAATAAGCAATTTCTTGTGCTTTCGGGAAAGAAATATTTAGTTAATCAGGATCTAACCTTTGGGGAGGAAATGCAGGGTGATAAAGTACTTCCTGAGCTTGTTCTTTTGCTGGCTCAACTCTCCGTTTTCATTGAGCAAAATGCCATTATCAGAATCACCGAGGCAAGGAGTTGTCTCATTGTTACTTCAGTATGGTCACCTGAACTGGGCCATCTAAATGGGCTTTTTGAATTTTTCAAAATTTCAGGAAATATCTTCTTTTTCTGGTGGTGGAACTCGGGGTTATGAAAATAGTCCAGCTTTTATTCCTGCAGAAATTTGTCGCATCTTTCGATCAGCTGGTGAAGATCTCTTGCACCATGTATGTATCTAGATTCTGAACATTTTCTTACTTCTTCAAACATCTTGTTATTTGTTTTACTGGTTGGTTTTTGCTAGATGTGTATGGATTAGTTTATTTGCTCTAAAAAGGAAGTTTACCATGTCTAATCTTCATTGTTTTCATGCTTGTATTTAGTAGCTTTGATACCTGTTTAGGCTTCAATGATAAACTCGTGCCATTGCAAATGTATACTGCCAGAGATCTTTTATTGTGACAGAGAGGTATTGCAGTAGCAAAAACAACATTTCTTTTGTTTTTCTGATAACTTGCATTCTTATTTCATTTGACGAGTTGCAAAAAATTATCTTTTCCTGTATTGCATATATAACTTTTTTCTTCAGGGAGTGAATTTTGCGTCTACCATACAAACTTTTTCAGTCGTTTCCATTTAATTTTCATGTTTCCCTAGTCAATTGGAGAACTAAAGTTACAATGTTAATATTCTGTTTTCAGTTGAACTTGTACACATCATGTTAATCAAATGATAATATATGTAACTATAAGAAAATTTTGTGCATGCTAATTATAATAATTTCATAGAGTGACAGCAAGATTTATACAATTCAGTATAAAGCGGTAAGATAAATTTATCATGCTTTGTGATCAAATGGCTACAAACTCAGATTTCAGATGGATTTAGTTGCATAGTTAGAAAAACATATTATAACTTATAAAGTAGAGAACTATAAAAGTTTGCTCTTCCTTCTCTAACTCCAATCATACATAGAACTGATGAAATTTATATCCTCCCTCCAAACATAAAGAAGAAACAAAAGATTCATCTTAAATATATCTCTCAAGCATTAAAACAAATCTGTCTATCTTCTCAATGAATCTCTCTAAATTTAAGTGTCAAATGACCACTGTGTACTGCTTTAATTTGTAATGCTAAGATTGGAGTAAATGACCTAAAAAAGATAAATGATGTGGACAGTAAGAGGTTAAGGGTATAAGATTAAAATATATGTCTCCATTTTCCAATGCCAATGTTTTAAAAATAAGAATATTACGTATTTCGATACACTACAAAAACAACAATGAAGACCTGTAACTTTTTTCATGCATGTAGATTTTATAATTGCAATCAATTTCACATTCATTTCCTTATTAAAAAGGTGAAATCTATTGCAATCATAAAGTCAACATGCATGATTCATTGGTCTTCTTGTGATTTAAACCATGAATTAAATTCATAGATAAATTGGAAATTGCATATTGTGAAATAAAGAACCAAATGACATTTACAGTATATAGATCTACCTCCAATTGTTAAATATGATCATATTTCATTACAGTTCTATGACTCAAAGTATCCTTTTCTATTTGATCTCTTTGAATTCCATGTGTCGATTTTTTGTATTATCATTTGGGGGGACTCTTTGACGTACCACCACATTGATCTTAGTAAAAGGTGCTTTTGATGCACATGTTCCAAGTTAATGCCAGATAAAAAAGGATTGTGAATAGTCTTCAATGAAACCAAGATCTGCATTAGCTATAATTATCCTTTATGACCAGCATTCTACTTATTCGTCCATCAATACAGTTATGCTTGTTTGCTCATGTTGTGCCTCTCCTTTAATTCAGTTTATGTACTTATTTATTTGTTTCTGGTCTCTGGATATACAAACCGTGGCATTTTCTGAAAAAAATGGACACTTTTCATGAACTGCTAAATGCGATTGTTCATTTATTCAGGTAGGTTGTTAAGAACCCATTTGTTGTATTTATATGGTTGAGGGCAAACTCCTCTTGATGCTTGGTTATATGGGATTTATGATGATTTTCTGGCTGGCTTGCATTTACGCTTGTTGTAGGTTTATTAATATTCTTGATTTCCATATTATCTGTTTGCCATGCATGATGAACTTTCTTCACTCAAGCAAAAGATTTCGTTATTTCTGGGGTGTGATTGAGCATTGAACTTGATCTATTCACCATTGAACATTTGCATTGATGAGTAAATAAAAATTTGGATTCAAGTAATTATGGAAGCTGTTGAAGTAGGTTAAAATATACTCCCTTCGTTTCAAAATAGGTGGTGTTTTTAGCCTTTTGATTTTGTTTCAAAAATAAGTAGTATTTTAGCCTTTTGATTTTGTTTCAAAATAAGTGGTGTTATACATAATCAAGAAGACATTAATGATATTTTACCCTTATTTAAATGGAGAGAGTTTTACATAACCAAGAAAATATTAAAGAGTTACATCTTTTTCAAGATATTTATTAAGGGTAAGTGGGTAAAAATACATTTTTCTATCTAGAAATGAGTAGTTTTCTTAAGGGGTGTGCCCAAGCTAAAAACACCACTTATTTTGAAACGGAGGGAGTACATGCCTGAGTTTAAATTGCGATTCTCCATTTTTCTTGTGAATATTGGAGGATCTGAATGATTGAGCATATGGTGCTAGTTTTTTCTCTCTGAATTATGTTATAGATCTGAATGATTGAGCATATGGTGCTAGTTTTTTCCATACTAATGAAAATGAAATTTATGATACTTTTTGTTATTACCTTCCTTGGTAGATAGCTAATAGTTAGAGAAATACTGAGATCTAACTCTATTTCGATCTTCTGTTTCAGTATATAAGCTTGAAAACTCAGAAGATCTTGATTGTGTTGAAGAAGAGGTTTACAACCCCCAATTGGGTTAAGGTAAGCAGAAATAGCTAACACTAATCATTTGTAAGCATCAAGGTGATGGCTTGTGCTAATTTTGCCCTACCTTCCTCTTTCTGCTCCCTCTTTGTATAGCATAAAGAGCCCAGGGAAGTTCATATGTTCGTTGATCTGCTTCTCCAAGAGGTAACTTCTGCAGTTTTCATTTTCTCTTTTTATTCCAGTATATGGTTTTTGCAATAGGAAATTAAAGCACCGAGAGGGAGAAAAATGGCACCTTTTGACTTCATATGATATATACTATAGTTTCTTCTCCAATAATAGTTAATATGACTAGTTCAGTAGAAAACTAAATTTTTTCTGTTTGATCTCATTTTTCAGCTGGATATTATCCTTATTGAAGTAAAGCAAATATTGCCTGAAGGGCTCCACCCTAAGCATAGGCGTACAGACAGCAATGGGAGTACCACTTCTTCTCGTAGTAATCCATTGAGAGATGATAGACTGGTACGATCAAATACCCAAAAGGCTAGGAGTCAGCTTCTTGAGTCCCATTTAGCAAAATTGTTTAAGCAGAAGATGGAAATATTTACTAAAGTTGAACATACACAGGTTTGGTTCTAGTGCTTGTAACTCAACAACCTGCACTAATTTTGGAGAACAATGGAATAAGAATTATTATTCAATGTGCAGGAATCAGTCATAACAACGATTGTAAAACTTTTCTTGAAGAGTTTACAAGAATTGGTCCGACTTCAGACTTTTAACCGGAGTGGATTTCAACAAATTCAGTTGGACATTCATTTTCTTAAGACCACTCTTAAGGATATTGCTGAAGATGAAGCAGCTGTTGATTTTTTGCTTGATGAGGTAAAGACAGAATCTCCACAGCTATTGTACTCTACAGCTACTCTGTTAATGGGCATTTACCTATATTGTCCTCTTCAATGACCACCATCGAGCAGTCCTAAAAGGTTCCATATCATCCATGATTAGTTGATGTCGATCAGTTGTTTCCTCCCTAGACTCTTCTCCCCCCCTTCCCCCTCTCCCTAATAGATTCAACTTTGTAGTAGAAATCATCCAGTTGGTTGTCACTGCACATACTGAAAGTTGAATGCTTCAAACGTTTTTATCTAGCAAAATTTGACAGGAGTGTTTCTTGCTGAACAGGTGATTGTTGCTGCTGCTGAACGTTGTCTTGATCCCATTCCTCTGGAACCGGCCATCTTGGACAGGCTTACCCAAGCAAAGTTGGCAAAGAACTCAGAACAGAGCTCTACTTCATAATAATCAGGGAGGCTGGGAACTCAAATGCAACATGCTGCTGCGACCCTGAGCTTGCAGTAATCAGTAAGCATAACACCCAATGCATTTTTTTATAGGTAAAGCATAACACTCAATGCTAGCTGCATATTAGAGGAGAAACCTTGCTTTAAAGACTTTCTGGGCAGAGATGAATTCAACGATTTCGAGTCAACGTTATGTTCACATTTTTTAATTTCTTTTACATACGTATAAGTGATTCTAGCTAAAAATAGTGGGCTCAGGTGAATCAGCTGAATCCTCTATAGATAAGCATGCACCATGGATCCATAGCATATCCACCTCTTTGATAGAATAGAAGCATCACTAGTTTATTGAGGAGCAGAATTTTGAAAATGAAAGATGAGGTGCAGTGGATTTTGTTATTTGTGAATTCATTTTATTTACCTCGTTTAAATTATAATCAATGGATCATTTGTTTATTTTTTGTTCCCTAAATCCCAAATTAACTGCTAAGGTTGACTTTCATTGTCAAAACTACCAATTTTAATCACCAAATTTCTGTTAACATATTTAGTCTTTTTGCAAGTATAAGTTAAATCCTAATTTATGCTTCCTCTGAATAGAACGTTCAGGAATTAAAGACTTCCTAATTTTGTCTCAATTCAGACGTCAACTTCTCAATCATTTTAAAAATAATTTTATGTAATTAAGAACAAGACAAAAATATCTAACCAAATTATAATGAAAAGTTCATTTGACTCTCCAAATAATAATAATGTTACTTGGAGTAGTAG
>JACEIK010000094.1:620973-646284 GCA_018107945.1 Datura stramonium | reverse complement strand
ACACACAGACGTCTCAGCTTTGAGCTTGCGTGTGTGTAGGTGTTAGACCGCATCAAGTGGTTTCAAATTCTAGATCCGCCTTTTGTTTGACACGTTTTTTAATTATTTCTCATTTACAGATCTAGCGAAAGATTTTCTATCAAACTTCGCTGATTCTAATGGTGAAGCCAAATACATTAACATTCTGGTGAGTTCCTCTCATTTCCAGTCTTTCAGTTGAAAAAATTCAACTTTCTATACTTTGTTTTAGTGAATGTAGTCATACTAGAAATGGACTTCTTTTTTTGCCTCAATGGAAACCTGCTAATTGATTTCATTTTCTGTCTTTTAACTTTTACTAGCAAGATGTTGCTAATCGTAAAACCAAGGCTATTGAGATCGAGCTCGAAGACTTAGCTGACGTAAGTACCACAACCCCTCTGAATTACTTTTTGTTGTAGATTTTTGGATTTTTGCGCTCTACTATTTTGTCCTTTCATTTTGGTTGTCCACTTTTTAGTGCTAAGTGGTGTTTTTTGTCTTCCCTTTTGAAGTTCGTAGCTTTTAACATGAATTTTAACTTCTTCTTCAGTACAAGGACTTGGACGAGGAGTTTCTTCGTAGAATTGCTGAGAACACTCGACGATATATCACAATATTAGCAAGTGCCATTGATGAGCTCATGCCAGAGCCAACGGAGGCCCTTCCAGATGATGACCATGATATTTTGATGACCCAGCGTTCAGAGGAAGGTACTGAGAACACTGATGGTTCTGATCCCAAACAAAAGATGCCCCCCGAGATCAAGCGATTCTAGTAAGCAGCATAAAATTATTCTCAAGGCTATAACTTTATGAATTTAGTTTGCCAATTTTTTTCTGTATGTATAATCATGTCTCTTATCTCTCTTCTGGACTTTATATTTGAGTACAAACTCGTTAATCCTGTCACGTTGTAAACCTTATGTTACGTTCTTGGTACTACTTTCTTCAATAAATTACCTTACCTAATAATAAGAATGTCTTTTGTTTCTCTCTTTCAGCCTTATTAGTAGTACTCCTGTTAACTGCATGATATGAGTTAGATGGGCTTATTTAGTTAATCTCAAAACAACAGGACTATATGTGTGATGATTTATTCTTGTTCATATACTAGGCAGCCAAGTTCCCAAGTGAAATACTTTGTCCTTTAACTTGAGATTATCTATGTGGTCCGGTCTTACAACTTAATTCTTAAGAAAAGACAGAAAAGTTAAAATTCTGAATGGGTTAACTGCCTAACTACTTGTGTTTGTTGAATCCAGTGAAGTGTACATTAAAGCATCTTCAAAAGGTCGGCCATTTACAATTAGGGAGGTCAAGGCTTCATATATTGGTCAGCTTGTCAGGATATCTGGTATTGTGACACGATGTTCAGATGTCAAGCCGCTGATGCAGGTGGCTGTATATACATGTGAAGAATGTGGATTTGAAATCTATCAGGTATGAGTTTTAGTTGTGCTCGTCTGGCAACTTCATCTCTCTATTTTTGACCTCCTAAATGCAATTGTAGGAGAGCCACAATGCTTGCATTAAATTAAACCACAACAATGTTAAGTAGCATGTCAAAGCTACACTGTGTTAGATCTAATGGGTCTATCTTAATGCACTTGATGAACAGGAAGTAACTGCTAGAGTCTTCATGCCTTTGTTTGAGTGCCCATCCTATCGCTGCAAGGTTAATAAAGCAAAAGGGAACCTCATCCTTCAACTTCGGGCATCAAAGTTTTTGAAGTTTCAAGAGGTTTGTTTTTTGCATCAAATTTTGATTACAATATCAAATCTGTAGCACAATTGTTTTACATTTCTAACATTGATTCAGGCCAAAATTCAAGAGTTGGCAGAACATGTCCCGAAAGGTCACATTCCCCGATCAATGACCGTGCACTTCAGAGGAGAACTTACAAGGAAGGTTGGTGGTATTTTTGTTTATTTATATTTTTCCTTAAAGTGTTTTTGAAAGGAGCTTGTCCAGATGTAAGTTTCTGCAGAGTAAATGCCAAGGACAATAACCTGCATTCTAGATTGAGTTAGTTGGTGAGATCAAATGATCCCCACAAACTTAAAGCTCCCAGTGAGCATCTTCTTAAAGGGGCTCCTCTGAAGCTTTCACTACCTACTCAAGTATAACATATGCTGCTGCGTTTCTTAAAATTGCAGGTATCTCCTGGTGACGTTGTTGAACTGTCAGGCATTTTTCTACCTATGCCTTACACAGGATTTAGAGCTATGCGAGCTGGGTTAATTGCAGATACTTACTTGGAAGCGATGTCTGTTTCCCATTTCAAGAAGAAATATGAAGAGTAAGCTATTGTTACTTTTTCCCCTTCCTACTGATTTTTTTGGTCTTCATGTTCTGCTAGGTAGTCCCTTTTGAGATTGATTCTGTTTTCTACTAGCAACTGGAAAAACATAAATGAATGTAAAATGCATCACCTTTTCCTTGAAGAATTGGAGTCCGCTTTTAGCACATTGAGGACTCGAACTTGATTCAAGATTGAGCTTAATTCCAAAATATTTCCAAGAAAAATGAAATTTGAAACCTAATACAATTTAACAGTTTATTTATTATTTTTCTCTTTAAGTGTTCTTGAAATATTATGCTTGGAATAGGTTCAGACTACAGATCAAATCTATATCTTTGTAGTTTCCTATTTAGAATGTTTGGAGGGCACTGTTTGTAAATACGATTTATGCATAACCCTTTTCTCAGAAAGAAAAAATTACTTGTTCGCTTTTGAAATAGAAAATTTAAGGTTTTCATACTTGGCTAAATTTCTTAGTAATGAAGATATGATTAATAAGTTTTCGGATGCAGTTATGAACTTAGAGGAGATGAGGAAGAGCAGATTGCACGCTTAGCTGAAGATGGAGATATATATAACAAGTTGTCTCGTTCCTTGGCTCCTGAAATATTTGGGCATGAGGATATTAAGAAAGCTCTTCTTCTACTTCTAGTAGGTGCTCCTCATCGGAAGTTGAAGGATGGTATGAAGGTAATTGTTCTGACCTAAACTGAAATCCATCTTCTGCCTATCACTTCAGATTAAGAAAATCTGATTCATCTTTATGACAAAAAAACTCAGATCAGAGGTGATTTACATATATGTTTGATGGGTGATCCGGGGGTAGCAAAAAGTCAGCTTCTCAAACACATAATCAATGTTGCACCAAGAGGTGTTTACACAACTGGTAAGGGTAGCAGTGGAGTTGGTCTAACTGCTGCTGTTCAGAAAGATCCAGTAACTAATGAGATGGTTCTTGAAGGTGGTGCACTGGTGAGAACAAATCAATTCTTCTTTTCCCTCTACTTCATTGAGTTTTGGAAAATATCATAGTGTGAGCCATGTGCATTAGGAGTTTGAACTGTACCATGTATCATCAGATAGTTGATCTCACAACCATCTTCTTAAGTATTCAGTGACAATGTTTTTCTCAGGTATTGGCAGATATGGGTATATGTGCTATTGATGAATTCGACAAGATGGATGACTCTGATAGAACAGCTATACATGAAGTAATGGAGCAGCAGACTGTTAGTATTGCAAAGGCTGGGATCACTACATCTCTAAATGCAAGGACTGCAGTGCTTGCTGCTGCGAATCCTGCCTGGTAAACATTTACTGTTTTCCCCTACTTGGTTTGTTGTAAACATTGAGAAATGAGAAGCAACTGCCATCTTTTAGAGTTTTGACTTTTCCTGTATGTAGAAATATGCTAAATTTTGCCACAGATGGTCATCTGATTTATTTTTTGGGGCAGTTAGCTGTGTTAATGCACAAACTTTAAAACACTCACGATATTTGTCCAAAACATTCTTAGGGGAAGATATGATATGAGAAGGACGCCAGCTGAAAATATTAATCTTCCTCCAGCTCTTCTATCAAGATTTGATCTTTTATGGCTAATCTTAGATCGAGCAGATATGGATTCCGATCTTGAATTGGCTAGACACGTTGTTTATGTGCATCAGAATAAAGAATCTCCTGCTCTGGGGTTCACTCCACTTGAACCATCTGTGCTTCGGTAAATACAAGAATATCTTTCTGGTGTTTTAACCTTCAAGAGAAACTCTCTTTACTAGTTAGTAGCATGGCTTAAAATTGGCTGAGCAACGTACAATCCATTTTCTTTTTTTTTTCAGGGCTTATATTTCAGCTGCAAGGAGATTGTCTCCCTCTGTCCCGAAGGATCTAGAGGAATATATTGCTGGTGCATATTCTAGTATCAGGCAAGAAGAAGCAAAATCGAACACTCCTCACTCTTATACAACCGTCAGAACACTTCTAAGCATCCTGAGGATATCAGCTGTAAGTTTCTATGTCAATATACAGAGTAAAGTATCACATTGCTTCATAGTAACAGTTGGGACTATTTTTCTCTTCAACTCTTATTTGAAAGTGGAAAACTTGTACTGAATCAAGTGTGAGAGTTGGCAAGTGCCATGTGGAAGAAACTAAGGGAGGAAACATTCTTGTTTTCTCCTTGGTTTGAAAGGCTAAAAAGCAGAAATCTTGGTTAGCTATGATTAGGAAATATGGGGTCCTTGAAAATGTAAGGCTTTACTTTCCAAGACAATTCTGGACCTCCCTGTCCTAATTCTAGGTTTTACAGATCAAGTGATAATAAGTTGGTCATAGATATGGTTGTCTCCCTTAATCATAAGGTCAAATAGACAGTGATGACAAATTATTCAAGTGAATGTCACAACATTTCTGCCTTTTAATCATTCTTTATACTTTGTTGATATCATTGTCCTGTGTTAAATTAGGCACTAGCCAGACTACGTTTCTCAGAAACAGTTGCTCAGAGTGATGTGGATGAGGCGCTTCGGCTAATGCAGATGTCAAAGTTCTCCTTGTATTCAGATGATCGGCAAAAATCTGGCCTGGATGCAATATCTGACATTTACTCAATTCTGCGTGATGAGGCTGCTAGGATGAACAGGCTGGAACTAAGTTATGCCCAGGCTCTGAACTGGATTTCCAGAAAGGTTAGTTTGTGGTAATTTTGCCTGATCAAGCTGGAGACACTAACCTTGTTGGTAGCTTGAAATATATACTTGGATCTGGTGCACATGATGAAACAGCTCATACAATTCAAACTTACACATTATCTGATGATAAGGTTGTCAAGAAGTAGAGGTGGATAGTTAAAACATAAAGAATAACCAGAAAATAGTTTGCATGATCTGTTAAGCTTGTCAAATTGTTTGTGCTATGGTTTCTCAACGAAGTGGTTCCAACTGCACGGATTTTCATGTTTTTGGGAACTAATCATGCAGAATGATAAACCCTTGTAGGATTATAATACGGATACATATGGCAACTAATGAACCATTTATGTTCTGTTAAATTAGCCGTTGATAGAACATCTTTTTTCTTTTGGCAAAAGTATTGCTTGATGCAAAGCCAAAATCTGCGAGTTCATCATATTGTTGCTGAACTTCCCTCCACCCACCCTGTCATTCCCCCACACAAAAGAACAAATAATATCAGACTAAGTAGCTCAAGCTGGCTATGATACTGTACCAGTTATTCCCAGAATTTGCCAAAATTATTTACAGTGAGTCCTCTTGTGGTGCAAAGAATGACATAGCTTCTTTACTCATACTCAGGTCCACCCATGTTTTTAACCAACTGAATCAGTTTTCATCTTCCTGCAAGTAATGGCAATCAGCTAAGATCATGCGAAACTAGTTGGGATGTATATCTAGCTTTATCAAGATCTTTTCAAGGCTACCTTGTTTGGTTCTTTCATTTTGAGACACTGTATACATTTCTTGTTGGCATTCAATATCCAACTCAACAAGTTCTATTGTGGCTTAAATTGTTTTCTCCTTGGGCATGGTACTGACTTTTTGCTATGAGTTCTCTCGCCTCTGATGTCTTGCTACTTTATCTTGGAACAGGGATACAGTGAAGCTCAACTCAAGGAATGTTTGGAAGAATATGCAGCCTTAAATGTGTGGCAGATTCATCCTGATAGCTTTAACATCAGATTCATTGATGCATGATAAGCACTGGATCGATGTGAATCCAGTAATGTTAAAGATTGTATCTCGAAATCTACGCTGCTGTTAGGTTACTACTTACAGTTGGTAAAACTAGTATTTTATATCAAAGATTGAATCTACAATTTATTAAAGTCGATGAATGGGAGGCTAATTGTGTATGACCTGAGTTGTCGATCTGTACCAGAATTTGCCTAAGTGCATTATTTATTCCTAGAAATTTCTTGTCCCCAGTGTACCTTCTTCATGGCAATGATGTGGAGTCTTATTTGTTTTGAGGATAGAATCTCTTCCGCAAAAGAAACAATTGGCCCCATTTTATTTCTTTTTTAAAAGACTTGAACATAAGTCTCAGTGTGAGATGCAAATTGAAATTGCCTTTGGTATAATGAGGGTGAAAGCATTTACTTGGTATTAAAGTTCTACTTATCTTTGACCAAATTCACAAGTTGTATGTCTTGCAACGGAATTTGCATCCTTTCAGACTCTGGAAATGCTGCAAAATGAAAATGGGAATGAATGTTGGTGTTTTTTCTTAGAAATAGTTCAGTTAACAAGATTTTTCTCAAAAGATTTACATTTTCTTTGATTAATGAGGAATTAGCTAACAGCTTGTTTGGATGGTTGTTACATGTTTGAATTGTATTATGTTGTGCCTTTTTTTGGAAAACTGATAACTTAATTCTATTAGTTTTGATGGGTCAAGTTTGAATAAATTAGGGCAAGCTGATAAAAAAGTAAGATAACGATATGATGTTATAAAATGGTATTTTTTGTTGTTATTAACAATGAATTTAATAAATACAACATAACAAAATTTAAATAACAATAAAAATAAATATACTATTTAAAGTAAATGGGTAATAACTATCCAAGCTGCAAGAACAAAGACTTTCCATACAAGAGATCTTCTACTTTAAAAAAGCAACAAGAAAAAGGAAGAAGCAAATGATCTATAAAGAATGTAAATTAATTGAAATTAAGGCTAAGGTACAAGTATAAAAACTTCTAGTGTGCCAAATATTTACCAGTTGGATGGAAAACAATCATATTCCGGGTTTTGATTTTTTGGCTATGTATTGTTGAAGCACAAACTGAGAATTAGAGGTTGTTAATCAACCTCAATTGCGGAGCAAACTGCAGAGAAGAAGAAGAAAAGAGGAAAACAAATATTTGTGGGAAATGAAAAAATTGATTCAAGTAAATGAGCTGTGGCTCTATTTATATACATGGTCAGAGGATAGAATATTAACTAAGGTAATTAAGTAACTAACTAAACTATTAACTAACTAACTCTAGTTAACTAGCTACTTGTAACTAACTCTAACTAACTCAACTAATTAGTAACTAACTCAACAAATCAGTAACTTCTTCCATTAATTCTGCTTCATCAATTTTGCCATATAATTCCAATACCCCCCCCTCAAGTTGGAGGTGAGTGAGTCACAACCAACTTGCCCATGATATGTGAATGTTTGTTTTCAGGCAATGCCTTAGTTAAAAAGATCTGCAAGCTGGTCTGTTGTTGACACATGATGTAGGTTAATGAGTCCATCACGTAACTTTTCTCTAACAAAATGACAATCCACTTCTATGTGCTTGGTTCGTTCATGAAATACAGAATTTTTGGCTATGTGAATAGCAACTTGGCTATCTCAGAATACAGATATAGGCAGATCTGATGGCATGGCCAATTCATTCAGCAACCTGTTCAACCAAACCAACTCCCCTACAACCATTCTGACTGCTCTATACTCTGCTTCAACTGAGGATAATGAAATGGTACTTTGTTTCTTGGATTTCTAGCTTACTGGGCAATCACCTAAGAACACAATATAGCCACTAACAGATTTTCTGGTGACTAGACAAGTTGCCCAGTCTGAATCACAATAGGCAGATATGTTATAGCTTGGTTTGTTGGACAAGAAAATCCCAAGACCTGGACTTGACTTGAGATACTGTAACACATGTAAAGAAGCTGTGAAACTTTGGCGTATCATGACTGTAGGTGAATGCATGAATTGTTGAGATGCTGTATATACGATGTCCGGCCCTTGTGTGTGAAAACCAACTTTCCAACCAATCTCACAGCATTGAAGCATCAATAACAAGATAACCGTCATCTAAGAGTCTGAGTTTGGCATTCTGATCGAAGTGGTGAACTAGCGCCCACGCAATTGAACAATCAAACTCTTCAGAAGATCGGTAGTAAACTTAACATTAACCGTCTTTTTGTCTCATTGTATATGAACTCCAATCCTAAGAAATAGTGCAACTGCCCTAAGTCTTTGATATTGAACTTGTCATGAAGGAAAGACTTGAGATTGAATTTCATTTAAATACTGTTCCTTTGAGACATATAAATACACATATCTTGCGAACAAAAACAAGCGAACATCCAGTTCTATGAAAAGTGAAGATAATCAGGTTGAGTGAACATAACCTCTTGAAACGAGTGCAAGCTTGTCATATCCTTGTCTGGGAGCTTGTTTCAAACCGTATAGGTACTTTTTAAGCTGCAAACCCGGACCTCTATGTCTGGCTTGTCAACCGCTGTGGAATTTCCATATAAACTTCTTCATAAGGAGGTCACCATGAAGGAAGCGTTATTAACATGGTGTGGAGATTGACCCTTCTTGGCTAGCCCAAACTTACCCAGAACCCTCTCATGATAGTCATCTTAACTACGGTGAAAAAGTTTCTATGTATCCAACACGTTTGTTGAGTATGGCCCTTTACTACAAGTTTAGCTTTAAACCTTTCACGCTTCATCGGCCTTGTGTTTGATTTTATACACCGTTTGCATCTATGGCCTTCCTTACCAACTGGAAGATCCACTAAGTCCATGTGTCATTAGCACGTAAGGCATCAAATTCTTTGTATCGTAGCTTGTTGCCAAGCGGGGTTCAAAAGCTTCTTCGCCCAGGAAACGAGGTTCGAGACTCGCTGAAATGCCTTGTTAACTACCTTCTTGTTATCTGAATGTAATGTGATTAAAGAATTTGCTGGTGTGCTTGGTAGTGGATGAAGATGAAACAGTAAAAGATGTGTGTAAAAGTTAGGTAATGTGTAGGTATATTCCTTTAAGTATCTGGCACAGTGATGTCTTTGAGGTATCCTTTGGTGGTGGCATAAGATGTGAAGGTGACGATTCATGTTGAAGTTTTGAACGGAAAACCGTCAAAACAGTGTGTCATTATCGTACTTGTGGTTGGATGATGTGTACTAGTATCAGTGTTTGTGATTGGAGGAGATAAAGGATGTGTAATATCTGGTATTAAAGGATGTGTAAGTTGGTGTTTAGATGCGTCTGATAACAAATGTTGGTGAGCAATGCTTAGATATCACGATCTTCAGCGAGTTATGAGAGGCGATTTCTTTAGGAAAATTTAACTGATGGAGGTCTTTCTGTAAGTGACTTTAACATAGAATCAAAACTTGAACGAGTACGAGACGAAGCAAAGGGAAAGATATATTATTCTGAAAATACTACGTCTCTAGAAATATGTATCTTTTTAGTAGCTACGTCTAGAACCTTGTACCCTTTTATATCATAAGGATGTCTGATGAAAACATAAGATATTGTCCTTGGCTCAAATTTATCTTTGTGTGCCTTAAGAATAGTTGGGAAACATAAACATCCAAAGGCTGCTTAGATGAGAATAGGTAGGTTTAACGTAGTAAGGATTTCAAAGGTTTTATTATTAAGAGCTTTGTGGATGTCATTTCTGCTGTATGTTCTTTGTCTTAAGACACTCACTTGATATTTTAAACTGAGTTTGGATTGGTAAAAATGACTCTAAATTTGTTTCTAGAAAATGTTTATGTTTTCCACCCTTACTCCATTTTGTTGGGGTGTATAAGGACGAGTCTTTTGATGTATAATGCCTACTGCGGTGAAAAGAAATTTAAAACCATTGCTGGTGAATTTTGAACAATTGTCAGATCTTATAATGTTGAGTCTTGTGTGAGCGGTTTCAATCGAGAGATCGTAGCTTTTAATCGTGAATAACACCAACTGCTACATTGTAATTGTATCCATGTAGCCACCGCTACAGTCATCAATGTAGTAAAGAAAAATATCTATGATTATGAAGTATGTAGGAGTACGATATGGTCCCAGAGATATCCCGTAAACTTCAAAAGATTTTGGTGGTTTTGGTAGTACTTTGACCGAAAGGAATCTGGCTTGTCTTGCCGTAGGGCAAGCCGAACCTGAAAAGGTTGTTTGGGTGCAAATTTAGCCAGGAATAAGTAAAAGAGATACACCTCATTTTTACAAAAGGTACATGTACTAGCCTATTATGCCACAAGTAATCAACATTATTTCCGCAAGAATCACGAAATTCATAAAACAGTACTTTCCATTGAATAGAAGGGATCTTATAGATGGATTCTTGGACATTACAGATGGATGATTGGACAACATTGATGAAGTATTATTGACTTTTCCATGAAGCACAGACAAGAATTATTCTGAGAACTTGCCACTACAACAGTAGCAGGAAGGATAAACGAGCGATGGAACTTGACAGCTAAAAGACGGAACCTCGCAATAGCATTTGAACAAAGAAAGTATAGTGAAAATTCTAGCTTTACCAATCTCAGGTGCCTCTTCATTGAAGAGACTCTGCATGAGACATAAACATCATTGAAGCTAACTATGCCTTTAAGGTGTGAAATTTAGCAAATGAGCGATAATTGAACTTAAAAACTGGAGACCAAACAAAACCTTCTGTGTAGAATGAGATTAGGACCAATTATAAATCACGACCTGTTACCTTCTTTGTATCCATTTGGTAAGGTTAGGAAAGATATGGTAGGATTAGGTTGTGTTAGTGAGTCTTGTTAAAGGAATTAAAATTGTGGTGTGTAGCACCAAAATCAATTATCCGGGGAACTAGCGGATAGCTTTAGGCATTTACGCGAAGATCATGACCCCAATTATGAATAACAAGCTTCAGATACCTCTGAGGTCTTTGATGCTCCACAAGCAACGTGTTTTGAGCCCAATACTGGCGTGATTATCTTTTAACTTTGTTAGGAGGCTTATTAACTTTGCTCATGGTCCTTGGACAAGCGGTAGTGACTTGACTTGATCCTGGATAACATCATGACACCGCGAACATTTGCTACACTTCTGCATTTCTTCCCTTTGTAAACTTGAAAGTTGGTGGAAATCCATCGACTATGCTCTTATCCTTGGTGTGACCAGTTTCTTACGGTGATCCACAAGAGATTTGATTTGTTAAATGAATGTCGAGATCCACATTATTTCCTCTGTACTCACTCAGTGATTGTAGTGCTTCTTTAGCAGGATTTGTCTTGAAGTTCATATTTCCAAATTTTCCAGCATTCATAGAAGTGGACTCAATACCAAAGGTGACTACGAGGTTTAACTTCCTTTCTTTCTCTGCTTAAGCTAGGATTGCAAGGCTTGTGCCATACTAGGAAGTGGATTCATCATCGAGAATAGTCCCTGCTTACACCACAGGTGTACACTTCATTGCTTGTTAAAGTGAATTAGCCTCTATCACCTTTCGGCCTTTTGCAAAGCCTTTCTTGCAATTACCACAAAGCATGTGCAATGCGAGATTCAAGTCTAGTGCACTCGAATTCCTTCCAAAGTTTCACCGTCTTCGTATAATAAGCAATGATATCGAGGCTACCTTGAGCAATTCATTATATCCCTTTGCAAGCCCCGTAGAGTTTGGCACCGTGCATAGTTTTGATCATATCTGTCTTAATCATCCAAAGTTCTTTGGCATTGTTTATATTGTAAATTGTCCATGAGTTAAAGCGGCAGTGAGTTCCATCCATGAAGTAACCGTGTCATCACACCTCTCCCAGCGTGCATAACCGCCAGAACTTGGATCACGGTTTCTTACACTTCCATTATGAAGCAGGATTTGTTTTCATGAAGAGAAGTAATGCCACACAGTACACTTCTTTTCCATGATGTATACTGTTCCATCAAACTTCCCTTTGGAATTAGAGTGAAGAAACATACCTGATGGATGTATATACATCGGAACGATATATCGAAATAACCTTGGTACATGATGGTGAAGTCAAATTTCCTTGTGAATGCCTCCATTGATGATTCTAGGAAGATAGTTCGATCGAAAATTTGAGGAAAAGCATTGATAGTTGATCGATTGCGGAATCAGTGTCGAGAGAGAGAAAAAAGAAAGAGAGAAGTAAGTGTTTCTTACGATGGCAGGAGGAAAGGAATATCGAATGAAATCATGTAGTAATATCACTTGCTTTCGATACCATGACACGAGCGCTGCCTCGAGAGGTTGTTAATCAGCCTCAAATTGCGAAGGCAGCTGCGAAGAAGAAAAGAGGAAAACGAGATATTTGTGGAAATGAAAAAATTGATTAGTAAATGAGTTGTTGTTCTGTTTATATACATGATCAGAGGATAGAATATTAACTAAGGTAATTAGTCTTTAACACGCGGTATGGAGTGCAGCTTATTGATACGTTCGAAAAATACTACTTGAATCCATTTAATTTTTTTCTAGACAAACTGTGTGCTCGAAAATAAAAAATTTTGAGCACGGGTTTTTTGGTCAGTGTATCTTGTCTTTACTGAATGATTTCCTTGGTTAACAATAATTGTAGTTTTAGATATTCTGGTTCTTTAATTTCAAGTCTCAAAAAATATCAAATACCAATCAGAGCTTCTTATCTCCCCCCAGACTAGACAAAGCTCATTGGGAAGGTCGAAAAGAACTGTTCTTAGGCGTTAAGAGAATTCTTCAATAATTTCAAGCAGATTTGGTTACTAACTCTAGTTATTATTCTCCGATGTATATCTATTAACTCAACTAATTGGTAACTAACTCAACAAATCGACAACTAACCATTAGTGCCTTCATCAATTTTGCCATATAATTCCAACAATAGCCATATTTTGAACTTAATATTCGGACTTAAAAGTATTTGCCAAATCCTTTCCTTTTAATATGAGGATTATTTACTACACTTTGCCTCCTTCATAATTAATTTTTTCATAACTTTTTTTTTGCGTTGAAGCTTTGTTTTCTTTCAGTTTCTCTCTTTGTGTCATTTTTATTTATTATTTTGTAAATTTTCATTTATTACTTTTATTCTTTTGTCCTTTTTAAAAAAATTTTATTTTCTTTTTCCGTTCTTTTGTCTTAATTCTTTTTTGTTAGTTTAATATAATTGAAACGTTTTTTAAGAAATAATAACAATTAAATAAGAAATTAAAAAATAAAAATATTTTTTCTATCACTTTTTATTTCAATCATAATTTAATTTCCAATTTCATATAACTGACTATCTCAAATGTTTTTTTTGTTTTTTTAAAAATTAATAGCAATTATGCACCCTCATAGTAGTAGCGATTGTAAACATGGACAAAACTCTTTCGGTTCTTTGCTACAATTAATGTTATTTTCATTTTTCCTTTTTTTAAAAAGCATTTCATATTCTCTTTTTCTCTTTTCTCTTACTTTATTTTTCTCTTATTGGCTCTCTATTAAAATTTTTGTTTTTCTATTGTTAGTTTCTTTATTAATTTGTTTATATATATATATATATATAATTTTCTTAATCCATTTTTATGATATCTATCGATATAGGATATACTATCATGTAGACATCATAGAGGATTGAAAAGTGTACGAGCAGTAGACTTTAGTGACTTGCCAGATAATATATATAGATAGCGTGATGGTATCATGAGGACTAAGGAGTCTGATTAAGGATTGGAAGCAAACCTTAATGATATCATGTCAATATATTATATATATTGGTGCATGGTGTCATAGGGTGGGAAGTAGGAGCGGACGTTCGATTTTTATCAAAGTTCGGTTCGGTTCTTCGGTTTTTCGATTGTGAAAAAATATGCTGCAGTACACCATGCTCAATAGTTGGTTGATTCGATTTTCAACCCCAGGTTTGGTATTTTAAAATAGTTTTTCGGTCTGAAGTGAGAAATAAAATTATTAAAATATTTGACATGTGAAGTAATGTAACAGTATGCTATTTCATACTTCTACAACAATCAATAACTTAGCACATAATTTGTATTACATATAAAATATAATTAGTAAGAAACTAACTCTCTTACCTAACACTAGCAATTAGCATTTCTTGATTTACGGAATTTGGTAGTATATTGTGATGAAGCTTATAAATTAAGTGATGAGACGGAAACTTTTAGGTTAAATTAAATGTTGGGTTGAATTAAGACTTAGGTTGGGTTGGGTTAAATGTAAATATGAAATATTGGCTTGAAATGGGTTGGGTCTTAAAACTTAAATAAAAATATTATTTTAAAATATAATTAATAAAACTTGATTCTTGGAGGTGCCGGCAGTGACTCTCATGTACGAACGAATTGAAAGAGCTGAACTTTCCAAAAAAATCGAACAGGAGCCTGTCGAATTAATTTGGTTCGTTACGATTTTCAGTTACTACAGAACATTGCTCTTTGCCTCTTGGAAAGTGTCTGCTAAGGCCAGAGACAAATCTCGATGACACCGGGGCCGGTATATGAGCCTGTGATATTTCCGGCGAAGTTGAAACGGACCTCGAGTGATACTATAATGATATATAAATATATTGTGATGATACCGTGAAAGGCCCGAAGAGTTTTTCTATTGAAAGTCAAAAGCTGACATTAATGATATCATTTGTATATAAAGCTCTGCTTATGATGTCATGGAGGACTATGGATTATCTTTTGGCTTTGATGCGTCTTCCATGATATCATGTCGGTATATAGATATCTTGTGATGATATACATGGAGGGTGGGGAAGTGTCTCATTAACGAGACGAATCCCGAGAATTTTAAGCTTGTGGGTTCCTAATAAAATAAATTAATATGTAATAATTGAGACAAAAAATATTTTATTGGCTGATTTTCTTTAATTGACTTTCTTATGTTTTTAAAGTAGCGGCTGAAAAAAAGGAAAAACACTGTTTGAAATGGAGCTGTGAGCAACAAACAATAAACGAGAGAAGAAGAAGAAATGACAAAGAAAAAGCGGAAGCAAAAAATGAAAGAGGAAGAGGAAGAATTCTGGTCACATAAGATTAACACATAGTGATGTAAATCCACAAGAAATGAAAAACAGTTTATTGTAGATTACTTTGAGCTATATATATACTTGTACATGATACGAAGCTGGGGAAAAGAAAGAGAAAATGGAGGAAGTTGGTTACATAACTAACTCTCGAAGCTAACTAACTAACTTTAACTAACTAGCTAATGGTCTAACTGAGTTACAACTAACTACAACTAACTTGTTAACTACCCTGACTCTTCAAATCAAAAACTAAGCGTAATTCCTAACACCCCCTCAAGTTGGAAGTGAATAACTCACGCAACCTTCATCTGTGAATGCTTGCTTCGGGCGGTGCCTTGGTGAAGATGCGCAAGGCACAAGTTATTTTGTCAAAACATGATGCAAGCCAATGAGTCCTCCATGTAGTTTTTCTCTAACAAATGACAATCCTCCTCAATGTGTTTGGTTCGCTCGCAAACCACAGGTTCTTTGCTGTGAATAACAACGGCTATCACAAAATACAAATTATAGAGCCGTCCGAGGTAGGACGTCAATTCACCAAGTAACTTTGTCCGGCCAAACTAACTCTCGACTTTTACGATAATACATACTCTGCTTAGCTTAAGATAATGAAGCGTAGTCTGCTGCTTCTTGGATTTCCAACTTATTGGACTGTATCACCCAAAGAATACAATGTATCCACTAACTGATTCCTTATGATTGAACAAGTTGCCCAATACGAATCACAATATGCATACAAGTTGTAATCGCTTGTTAGACGGTGAAATCCCAGTGCGGGATCACGCTGGGAATCTTGCCAGAGACATCTGATGCTTCACTGAAATGAGACTCCTTGTTGAATTCTTGAAATTGACTAAGATGTTGCGCACTTCATATACAATGTCCTTTTGGTATGTGTGAAAATTAGGTTTACCAACCGAGTCTTACATGTTTGAGTATCAAATAGTGGGAGAATCATCCATCTAGTTGTTGGAGTTTTGTAGTGCTTGTCCAGGGAGAAATAAGCTATTTGTACAACCTGAACAGTCGAACTCCTGATAATCACTAGTAAATTTCTTTTGAGTAATCACCACACCCCTTTGTTCATTATACTTGAACTCCAAGCCTAAGAAGTAGTGTAATACGCCCAAATTTTTTATCTTGAATGCGTAAGCTGGAAGGAACAGTTTGAGCAGTTGAATTTCACAGAATGCTTGTCCGCCTTGAGAATTACATCATCTATACTGCTTCACCCGAAAACAAACACCACGTGAGCGCGAGATTTTCTATAAAAAAAGAGAGTAATCACTGGTTGAATGAACATATCCTCTTGAGCAAAGGGGCATTGGATAGCTTGTCTATACCAAATACATTGCTTTATTTTAAACAAATCTCAGCTTTAGCTATGACCATATTCTGTAAATAGCAGTCCACATGGAACCTCGGAATTTAAATCTCTTAAATAAAGTTCACCATATGAAAAAGCATTGTTAACATCTAGTTGGTATAAGTTCCGGCCTCTTTCCTTTGCCAGCTCTTTAAAACCCTCAAAGTGGTCATCTTGACAGCGGTGAGAAGGTTTTACGTAAGTCGATACCCGACCTTTGAGTATATCCCTTTCTTGCAAGCCTAAACTGAACCTTTCCATAACTTCATGACCTTATGTAATCTTATACACCCACATTTGCACACACATGGCCTTCTTCCCTTTATTGGAATCTCATCTTAGATCCCGTGTATCGTTGGCGTAAAGCATGAAACTCTTCTTTGCGTGGCTTTCTTTGCTTGGGGCTCAAAGATCTTCGCCATGGCGAGTTCTTATCATGTTGTATAAGTTGGGTTACTGCTGATAATCTTGGATGTGAGATGGTTAAGGCCTTCTGGTGATTGGATGGCATAATCAAACGGTGAGCATGTAGGTTGAGCAAGTATAGGCAATATCTGCAAATATCACGGTACATTTATGATGTGCGGAGGATCTTACTGAGTGGAATTGCCTTGTGGTAGTGTTGTAGTTTGAGAAGTGGAGTGGTTTGAAGGTAGAGAGTCACGAATGAATGAGGAGAAGCAGCGAGGAAAGGTTAAGACATTATCTTCACTTGTGGTGTGACGGTGTTGGTTAGTTTACGTGTTGAAGGTGAGATCTGAGCATAAAATCTATCAGTAACCTGATTGGTGTGCAATGTTGTTCAGAGATGGAAGTTCATTAGAAACTACATTAGGTATGCGGTGTTTGGAGAAATGATCATTATCATGAATAGGACA
The DNA here is from genome assembly GCA_018107945.1 of Datura stramonium. Lineage (NCBI taxonomy): Eukaryota > Viridiplantae > Streptophyta > Magnoliopsida > Solanales > Solanaceae > Datura > Datura stramonium. Next base: position 628,941 of record JACEIK010000094.1, on the reverse strand, counting down.
ACTATAATTGATATTTCTGAAAATTATGCGCAGGAGGTTTCCCAAGAAATACTTTGTTCAGACTAAAGTAGAACCCAGCGGCGGTTACAACCAAGGAAAGACCAGATTAAGCATGAAATACCCTAAATCTCACAGAAAGCATGTATTTTCTTAGTGGCTAAGTCTAGTACCTTATACCCTTTTGTGTCCATAAGGATATCCAGCAAATCATGAAGTGTTGCTCTTGGCTCAAACTTATCTTTGTGTGTTTTGAGTGTGGTTGTAAAACAAGCATCCCAATGTCTTTAGGTGAGAATCAGTAGGTTTAACGTAGTAGAGGAGTTCCAAAAGGAATTTTGTTGTTGAGATTGTGGAAGCGACCTATTTATGATATACCTTGCTGTTTAAGGCATTCTCCCGGTATTTCAAAGAGTAATTTAGTTGGTAAAAGCAGCTGGCAGTTTCTAAAAGTGTTTGTGTTTTCTTTCAACAACTCCATTCTCTTAGAGATGTTGTAAAATGATGTCTTTTGATGCTTATGACTCTTTTGAAGTGAAAAGAAGAAGAAGCCTCATTATGTGGTGAATTACGATCCATTGTACATTCTAATGGTTTTAAGTGTACTTTGGGCGATTTTCAATGAGAGATACAAAGGTTTTGATGCTCTATAGCGCCGCTTTTACCGCTACCACGGCATTTGTATCCGTGTAACTCTGTTGTAATCATCTACTAGAGTAACGAAATACTTGTGATTATCATGTGTGGGTGTATGATATAGTTTAAATATACATGAAGAACATCAAAGATTACGGTGGATTTAATGGTGCTTTGGGTGAAAGGCATTGGTTTGTCTAGCCATAGGGCAAGCATGAGCATGGAAAAGTGTTTAGGTGCAAATTGGACAAATATAGTTGGGATAAAGCTCATCTTAACAAAAGGTACATGTCCTAGTCTTATGCCACGAAGCAATCTTTCTCTTGTTTCCACAAAATATAGAATTCAAAGAATCGACATTTCCATTGAGTGAGAATTCATTACGGATGAATTCTTAGATAGTACAGAAGGTACATTTCTTATTGAATGAGAAGTCATTGGAAGGAATTTCAGTGTCTGGTATTCAACTTTCACAAATGGCTTATGAATGTTTAGAACTTGGATTAAATCACTTTCATGAAGGAAAATAAGCCGAAGAATTTGGTGCAGTATTGAATGGTGAAGATGTCGGTGTGGCATTTGAACAAAAGAAAAGTAGTCCATCTCAAACGATCTCAAATTAGCCTCTTCGTTGAAGGGCCTTTGTCTCATAAGCATCATTAAAACTAACAATACCTTTAAGATGTGAAGCCCGGAGCTATGGGGAGCAAACTGAGATTGAATTTGAAACTGGAACAAACAAGACTACATGAAAGGTTAAATACGGTCGTCGACAAGCTGCGTTACCAACTTGATTACTTTAACTTTATATCCGTTAGGTAGAAACACTAGGAAGGGATAAGGTAGTATTGTCTGTGACGAGTGTTCTATTGAAGGTCATGTGTGTGTAGCACCAAAATTCAATTATCCGAGGAATCGGCTGAACCAACTTTGAAACATTTACATGACGGGTTACCTATTTCGGTTATAGAGAATAGCATGTACAGATACCTATAAGGTTTCTACGGCGCTATGGCGTTGTTGCCATAGTATCTTCACAGTGACATCTTTGCGTCCTTGTTAAAAGACTTACCAAATGTTGTCTTGATCTTGGACAAGTTGGGCTGATTTGAGTTGATCATGCTTGGTATCGGTTGCACGGTTTCCATGAACATGTGATGCACTTTCCCTTTGGAACCTTTCCTTTTGTGAATTTAAAATTTGGTGAAAAACCGTAGCAACTGTCATTTATCTTTAGTGTGGCCAGACTTCTTGCAGTGTTCACAAAAGAGACTAGACTTATTAAATGAGTGTCCAAATCCATTTGCATTACTTCCCTTTGGTATGTCTCGGTGACCATGTGCACATATAGTTTGTCTTTTAGAGTGTGTGTCTCCAATCTACTGTTAAGTGGTGATTCAAATCCAGTCGGCTACCTTGAAACCGCGCCTTTGTTTTCTTCTACGTAATCGGGATGGAAAATGCTTGAGCCATGCTAGGTAGTGGATTCATCATTAGAGATGTTGCCCACGACCCCGTATAAGCCTCATTTAGACCATTAAGCGGAATCGTCTCTGTGCTTTTCAGTTTTACGTAGAAACGATTTTACCTCCACAAACACACAAACATGTGCAATGCATATTCGAGATCAAGTCACGTAGTTATTTAGCTTTCTCAATTTTGTGTAATAGGCGGTGATGTAAGATTTTTTTTTGAACAGCTTCGTTGATGTCTCTTTATGCTTTGTAGCGGTAAAGCTTAGCTCCATTAGTTTGTTCATACCTTTTCTCAAGCTCATCCCAAAGCTCCTTTGCATTATTCACATCTTGCAAGCGTCCGTGAGTGCGGTGATAGTGAATTCAACATCCATGTGAGGTGACCATGTCATCAGCGCCTTTCCCAGCGTTGCGTAGCTATACGAGTCTTAGGATACGCTTAACTGCATTTTCATCGATAAATCCTAAGTTTGTTCTTCGCGATAATGCCACAGTGCCTCTCCTCCATGATCGTAGCACAAATGCCATCAATCTCTTGGAACCAATGCGAGATCTGCACTTTAGATGGATGTATGTACATTGGATTCATCGTGTCGAGAGAAAACCTTGACTTAGGAGCTTGAATTTGAAGCTCCATGTGAATCTGAGCTCCTGTGAATTTGCCATTATTGAACTATGTTGAATGGGCAGGATTTGTGAGTGAGATAGTGAAAAAGACACAATCAGCGTGCACAAATCGATCACGGAAATCGGTGAGCGAGAAAACAAATGAAAGAAAGCAAAACTAATCGATCTTCGAGTTAGTCTGAAATGAAAAAAAACCAAAAAAAAAAACACAAAAATAAGAAAAGAAAAAACTGATTATATTGAAGAAGAAAATAACAATTAATATGATCGAAATAAAATGAATTAACAAAAAAAAAAACGAGAAAAGAAGAACTAGAAAGAAAGAAAAGAAGAAGTAAATAAAAATGAAAAAAAGTAATTAACTTTACAAAAACTACGATGAGAGGTATTTATGTAACTAGTTTAGTGCGGGTGCATCGTGCGTGTGTCTCTTTAATATATTAAAGTTAATATATATAAAAAGAAAGTAAAATTATTAAAGTAATGACTTAATTGATGTCAAAATAAATGTGATATTTATTTAAATAATATAGTAAATATTGAATCTTCAAATTTTATTTTTTATTTGTATACTTGACAATTCTTTATGAAATATTATTAGTTATGTTGCTCTTTTGTCGTTCGGCTTGCTTAACATCGATGAATGTTAAAGAGGCAAATCTAAATTAAGTATTTTGGAACATAAGCAGCATTTAGCGTAAGCAGAATTACTATTGCATTAACTAGGTATTATAAAACAAAAGAATAATAAATTTTAAGATGAAGAAAGCTTATAAGTTATTGATGAAGAATGATAGATATGCATTACTAATTTTTAATTATAGAAATTTAAGGATTCATAAATGAAAAAGGACCTGGTGTATTAAGATACCAATGTCATAAATCAAAAAAGAAAAGACTTTAAGGTTTACGGAGAAACTTTTAAGTTAAATTTTATTTAGGGTTTTATGAAAGAAAATTTTCACGAGGTCAACTTCCGGGTAATTTTTGGTTAGGAAATTTACAGAAACTTTTAGGCGCATTAAAATAATTTTTGACTAAAATATGAAACAAATTTAGGCAACTTTTTTATTTTTTATTTAGGAAAATTTTCATAATTTTTCCCAAACTGAATTAAATAATATTCTTTTAAAGAAATAACAAGTAATAATTTTGTGAATTATAAATTTATTAATGAACAATAAAAACTAAAAATCAATATTTTTAAAAAATTTCAGTATAGATAAAATAATTTAAGGGGAAGTAAAATAAGGTGCATGAATGTATAACTAATTTGCTCCTTATGGATATTTATGTGCTTTTTCCTTTTTAAAAATGCGGAGTGCTTATCGAGCCTTATCGGCACAAGACTTCAAATAATAGATTAGTATGGCTGTTTGTCTATTTATGGTGCCTTCCATTATCACATTCTTTTACTTTATATACATTTTCTCTTTATGTCTAATCTACCTTATGTAACTACTCATAAAAAAATTGAGCTACTATAGTTTTTAGAGTCAGCAAATTAAGGGTTAAAAATACTCCTAATATATAAATTATTTAAAAATGTCTTTCTTTCATTTATTAGATTAAATTTATTTTTTCTTCCATCTATTGGGATCAAAGTTATCTTTAAGCTTAAATTTAAATGTAAAATTGCCTCTTCTTTTAATAAAAGTTAATGTGGAATATGTGATTTTTTAAATTAAATATATGGCATTATTTTTATTGATGCACATGTAATTGAACTCAGATCCATTCACAATCTAGTCCATTAATCGGAACCTAATTTTTAAAAACTCAACGCTTCTTCTTTCATCCAATATAATACCTTAATTGTGCCTACAATTCATCTATTGACAGGATCTAAAAATCTTAACAAACTTCAAAATTGAATTTCGAATTTGAAGTTTCTGAATTCCCATCCTTCTCACATTTCAAATAAAATAAGAGGCAAAATGGTGGTTAAGGGGGTTCAAATTCTCAACCAAGAGAACCAAGGAAGTTTAACAATTTCTGGTTGTGCTACTAGGCCAACTTCACTCATTATTTTTAGGTGCCCGAGCTAAAATTTTAATATATTTTCGGTATTTCTCAATATAAATATAAAATTCATGTAAAAGTTATTGGGTTTCCGGGAACCCCCGCCTAATACTGTAAATCTATCCCTGACAAAGTTGAATACCAAGCAACACCATTTTGAAAATGTAGCCACCACAAAAGTATTTATTTTTAAAAAGGGAGATAAGAAATTCACCATATGGTAGTCTATATTTGAATAAACCTTGAAATACGTAAGACATAATTTTGATGAACAAACTTTTATCATCTAGTTGCTAATAGTCTTGACAAAAATACCATATGAAACTTGTAACTATCTCACTTTTGAAACCTGCAGCCTTACCATGAATCGTTATGCTTGACAATTTGGGTAGGGAAAAATCATCCATCACTACATCTTTTTTAATCCTTTATGGTTAATTATATTTTTCTTATGCTCCTTCATGTTCTTGAAGGCTCAGCCACAATAAATGTTCTTTGATAAGAGGTAAGATCACTATTATTATTCCACGGTTAAAATCCTTTTGATGACGAAGAAGTGTCGAGTCTTTTAAAATGGATTTGGAATTGTGAATAGATTTTGGTTCAATTACATGTAGACCAACAAAAATAATGCCACATATTTAATTAAATAAAATTATATATTTTATATTAACTTTTGTTAAAAGAAGGAGTGATTTTAGATTTAATTTTGATTTTAAAGTTATTTTTGATCCAAATAAGTGAAAGAAAAGATAAATTTAATCTAATAAATAAAAAAAAGGTAATATTTGATTACACACTCATTTTAATAAGCAACTTAAAAAAAATAGGCAAATAAGATTCGATTTTAAAAAAAGAAAAAGAGTGGTGCAATGAGAACAGTTGAGATATTGTGAAGCCAGTCCGGGGCATTATCAATATATCCAAAAGAGGAAAAAACTGAAACAATTATTCATATGCATTTTTACTTTTTACCAGCAAAGTGGGAGAGGAAATTGGGTGTTCTTTTTCCACTTTACGGATTGGCCATTACTATTGTCTTCTCTATATAGGTATTATTATTTTTTAATCCTAACAATAACAAATCTTTCCCCCTCTTTGTCCCCAAAAGGAGCTAACTTTCCATTTTCTCGGACACAGTTTCTTGCATTTGGAAGGCTGAGGGCAAACATCTGCATCTGAATCAATATCCAGCAAGAGGCGCAAACCCTTTTAGCTCATCACTTTCTGCCTAAATATCATCAGCTTTTCCTGGGATAAGTTTGCCCTATTTTCCTCGTCAGGTCAATCATAAAAACTATGTCTTCCTTTTACTTTGAGAACACTGTGTCTCTCAATTCATGCTTGCACCTTATTTTATTTTATGCTCAAAACTAGGGGAACAGGAAAAGAGATGCTTTTATAATATTAGTTCCTATTAGAAAAATTTCTCACAAAGGAAAACCCACATGAGTGGGCTTTGAGTTTTAGACAGATTTATTGTTTGTGTTTAGAGGATTCTTGATGTTATATATGACTAGGCATGCACGTTATGTTTAGTCTAGTTAGAGAATTGCATGTTAGTTTAGGAATAAGTGTGAGATTTAGAGAATCCCCACAGAAACCTAGTTTGCCTTAAACATGAATTATTGATCATAATTGGAACGAAATGAGTCAAATAGTGGCAGAGCTAGGATTTTTACTAAGAGCATCCAAAATATAAAGAAGTGATTTTCATATTTTCACTAACAACAACAACAACATCTCTTTGGGATACCGAGCTGGGTAATATGAGGGCTCCAGCAGGGGATTCAGGGGCAAATTCGGGATCGGACTCGGGTAGTTGGCTAAAGTATATCACTCTGCTGCATCAGCCCCGACCCGAACATCCTCAGATTGGTCTAATCAGTTTAATCCAACAAGTGAGGTTCGGAGAAGGTCGAATGTAGGCAGACCTTACTCCTACCTTGAGAGATAGAGAGGTTGTTTTAATAGACCTTCAACAATCACATTTTTACAAAGATGATCCAAAATATAAAGAAGTGATTTTCACTAGGGGATCTAAAATTTAAAGAAGTGAACACTTGAAAAGTCGAAGGGATTTAACATCTTCTATATATACATAAAAAATAATTTTGACCTTGTATATACCGTGTACTTTGGGGATTCAGATAAACTTGTGCCCCTAGCTCCGCCCGGGCATATAGTCAATCAACATGCTTGGGATTAGGACATAGTTCATTTATAAATTGGTCGTTTGATTGATTGCATCATTTATGTTGTTCCTGTAGTTGAATTGTTATCTTTTTTCTTGTGTCCTCCTCCTCATCTTGTCATTCACTTGTGATACTTAACTTTTTTGAGGATTCTTTTATAGCTTATGGTTCAATTCTTTTATAGCTTATGGTTCGAGTAGTATCAATTTTATGAGTTTAATGCGGGACTTAGAATATTTCTATATCGAGCAGTTTCTTAATGTGTTACATGTTCAAAAGATGATTCTTTGTGGTTTAGTAACTAAAAAAGTAATTTAATTTCTTTCTGTGAAACTTTGCTGAGGTTTATTTAATGCGTAGATGTTAATGTATGCAAATCTTTTGGCAGTTAATGGCTATGCAAAATAACCCTAGATTATGATCCTGAGGCGGATACAGTGAAGGGATTTGTAGTGGTACTGCTATCCTTTTTCCAGTGTTTGTATTGAATTTATGAAAAGAAGAAAAAGGAAGGACGTAAAATAAAGATGTCATGTCTATCTTCTCTTTATCTGCAAGGGGGTAATGAGTGTATTACTATTACATCCCTCCTCTAGAGACTAGGGTAATTTTATATTGTAAAACATTCTATCAAAATTGTCTTCTGTCCTGCTTTGTTCAGCTTGATATAGGTGTCAGAGCAAGCCCTAATTGTTGTTTGGCTCCCAATGTCTGTACCTTTTGAAGTTTAAACAAGAACATTGCTAACAATCTTATTTTGACAGCAAAGTAGTTAACTAATTGCTTCAACATGCATGATTTCTTATAGAAATAGTACCTTTTAGGAGCCAAAGTGTGTGACAGGCACATTCAACCTTGCCATATTAGCCCAGGCAAGAGATCAGATTGTTGTGCTAAGTATTAATGACACTAAAGAAAAGGAAATTTACAATTTTAATAATGTCCTCTAGAATTGGTGGTGATTAAATGTATGGGAACAATAGTTGCACCATTCTGGTATATCAGGGATAAAAAAG
>JACEIK010000094.1:582074-620914 GCA_018107945.1 Datura stramonium | reverse complement strand
CCTGTTCACTTTTGCTTGTCCACAATGGACTTTGCACTCCCCTTAAGAAACAAAAAATGAAGTGCACATTTTATCATAATACCCATATTAATTGGTGTATAGTCTCAATGGACTTGGGGAATGATCTGGGGAAGAGTAGTTAATGTTAGGAGTAAAACCAAAAAAACTATTATTCTCTTGATATGCTAAAATGGACAAGCAAAATGAAAATTGTTTTTTAGTATAGTGAACAAGTAAAAGTAACAGAGGGAGTGTCATTTATTTATTTATTTTTTATAACCGTGGATTATGGGCTAACTTGCGGACCTCGACTAGTTTTACGGGGCACCTGCTACTTTCCACCAGCAGAGATACTGGGTAACTTTGTTCATCGAGGCTTGAACGAATTGAACTTGAGACCTCATGATTCTCAATCTATTTCATTGACCACTAGGTCACTCCTTGGTTGCTTTAGTGAGAATTATTCCTGAGCTGCAGTAGGTTAAGTAACTGAATTTGTGCTTTCCCATCATTAGATGATAAACAACACAAGTCAAAAGAAAAAATAAGAGGAAAAAATCGCAATTAATGTTATAAAAAGACTAGTATAAAGTACATATCTCATCATATTTTTGCACTTTAACTATAGTGGATCATTAAGCTCAAATTATCAGAAAATGATTAGGTTGTCCATATCGGCCTTAACAGGTTGATGTGGTGCTTTTCAAGTGAAGTGTATGCATCAAGCAATATTTTGACCTGCCATAAAGACCATCAGTTGTTCTGTTTTTACTATTATCTATTTCTACCGAGTTACTGACTTCTTTTGTGAGAAGTCTTCAGGGGCTAAGGATGTAATAGAAGAGGTAAAGCTTGAGGACACTGAGTTGTATTGCATTTTCACAATTTCGCTCTAATTGATTTTTTTGTCTTTGACAAATTCTATATCTGACTATGGCGAGGACATGATGACATGCTCAGTGACCTGCTTTTATGTGCTTACAATGTTAATAGCTATTCTTGTTCTAGCACTTTTTCCTCAATTTCTACCCACGCGAGTCTCATTTTTCCTTATGATACCAATTATGGTGTTGATTTATGGAGGTTTCCTGAAAGGGGTTCTAAATTCTACCTTGGGATTTGTACAAGGTTGATGTTGAAATGCATGAACGATCATCAACTAAATATAAATGCACACTGGCACTTCCCATTGAAATTGCAGAACTTCCAAGTTCTCTTTAATAGTTAAAAAGAACTACTTCAAGCAAGAAGCAGGTGCTAGAAGTGTATTGCATGTTATTCCAGATTTTTCTTACTTTTTGTGTTCAATGTGAATTGAACTTGGAGTAATTTTCTCCAATATGGATTGAACTTAGTGTAAATTTTTCCATTGGAGAGTGGACCAATCATCTATTTCCCTATTTGGTTGGTGAGAAGTTGTATTATTAAGGATCAGCCATAATTAGGATGATGCAGACATACATGTTCTTTGGTGACTACTGCACTAAGAAAACATGGAGTTCCTTCCTCCCTCTAGCCTAGAAAGAGTTCTTATGTTGTTAGAAATTACCAAGCTAGTGCCCCAGGGCTTTCGTGTAGTGGTAAAAGTGCAACCTGTAATATATTGGTTAGGCACACATCCATGGGTTTTAACCCCATTGTAGACAACCTAGTAATTAAATGGAGAAGAATAGAGGAGTGACTCATTATCATCGAGTTTCGAACCGTGCATCAGTAACTCTCAGAAATTTTCAGTTATCAAAACAAAAAAAACCTAGCTATTCCTCTGCAATTCGGAACTACCATGTTAAATTATTCTATTAATCAAAATGAAAATATACCACTACTTGTTAAGCAAATATTATGCGTAATTCTAACAATATTTTCCTGTTCTTTTTGTTGGTGACATACTTTCCTACTTAGGTTTGTTGGTTGAAGTCTCATACAAATCTTAAATTTCTTTCAGTTAATTTTCTTCTATACCCCTGAAATAGGTTTGAAATTGCTAAAGAGTTTTTACTAATTGGTTTGCCACAATTTTGGCCAAATTTTAATAAGATGCCTTAAATATATACACATACACACAATAATAATAATAACTTAGAGTTGTCTTTTTTTACACACAATAATAATAATAATTTAGAGTTGTCTTTTTTGTTCTTACATACTACTTGTTTCTAGTGTACTATTTTAAAAAACATAAAGTCTTTAACTTCAAATAGTAATATTATTATTTATAAAAGTAAGGATTAATTCTAGTTAATAAGATGTTAGTGATTTGTTTGCAATACATTATGTTGGATGTTGTAAAAATGTTATTTCTTAATATGAAGATTTGAGTTGTTTAATTCAAAGCTCTAAAATATATCTGTTAAAAAGTAGATAGTTTTCTTTGTTCTTTTCTTATATAAATTTTGTACCTTTTTACAATCTTCAATATTGTTTTAGTGAAAATAAAATCATAAAATTCGGTATTAAATATTTTCTGTAATGGGAAGCTGAAATGAAAAAGAACGGAAGGGATGGGGGTTGGGGGTTCTTGTTGTTGTTGTCGTCACATATTTGTTGCATGACAATAGCATGTTTGGAAAAATCATATCTAAGTGCTTCTGTGACCTTGTGTATTGACCTTAGTGCACGCTTATCTCGTGGTGGTTAGAATATGTTTCATGTAAGTGTTTATGAATTATGAGAACTTCTGCATTTACTTCCTACAAAATTGATTGAGTATGCTTTCTAATTTCAGTTTTTTGGGAATGTAGATTCATGGATCTTGCTCTTTGAAGAGGAATACTCAGAGTGGGGATTTTATTTGCTAAGAAAGGATGGATTCAGGGAAGTGTACATCTAGAAATGGCACTTCATCAAGTATGGCACCTACAAGCTTCTTGAATAGTGTACACACAAAATCTCTATTCGAAGAAGAAGAGAGATTTGCTGAACATGTCACAATAAAGGATGTAAATATTGACCTCAGAGAAGTTTATTATCTGATTATCCATTTTTTGTCATCTGGGCCGTGTCAAAAAACGTTTGGGATATTCTGTGATGAACTTTTGGAACATGAGCTTCTGCCTAGGAGATATCATGCTTGGTATTCAAGAAAAGGTGTACTCAGCCGAGATGAAGATGACGATGGCGTTTCTTTCTCTCTAAATTATGATGATCTGGTGCTAAGGTGTGCCTTGTAAACATATTTTGTGTTTGTCTTAGTCTTTTTGTTGAAATTAAATATGTCTGCTGCAGTTTTGCGTACTGGTGTTTGCTTTGAGCTCCAGTCTCATCAGTTCATCAGTGACGAGACTGGACCTCATCACTGTCAATCTGAGACAACCTAAAATAGATCAGGTCCAAATATGTTGTATAGAGCGAGCTTTGTAACACTTTCTTTGTGCGCTCTTTGGATCCAGAATAATAGACATGGGAAAGCTGTGTCCTCTCTATCCCATAATCTGTGTGTAATAAGACTTTATGTGAACAATCCACTCTCTTTGCCCCCTCCAAGTATCCTGGTCAGAATGTGTCAAGTTGAATTTATAGAGCACTTCAATCGGTCTTTGGAATTTGCGTATCTTCTAATCTTTTCGATTTATAATCCTCTAGAATTCTCTTGAACCTCAAATTTCAAAGAGCTCTCCTTGCTTGTGTCTTGTGGGATTGATCTGTAAGATTCACCTATATCGGTATAAAATAAAATACTAATTGAATGATCCCGTATTAAGAGCTATTTTGGCTAAGATATGGGTTATAATTGTTATGGAGAACCCACACGGTCCATTGAGCTCTTACATTTTATTTTTCAATAGTAAGTCTACGTACTATTGGATGTAATATGCTTAATTATTCTTATAACCATCAATCATTGGTGATCTATAAGATACATTTCCACCTGTTTAGAAATATTACCTAAATTGTATTTCTTTGCTATATGTAGAGTACTCTGTATGATGTCCAATAAATTAATTGAGATTCTTTTAATGGTTTCAGTACTTCCAGGATTAATAATACCTTCGCTAGAGTGTGAATAAATTTCAATATCCATTTCACTGACCAGCAGTGATAATTGTCTTTTTGATTGGTATGGCAGTCACCCTTTGGTTGGGCGTTGGTGCAACATTACCTATTGATAGATCCATGACTTGAGGTCCTCTTTAAGTTTTAGATTGATTCAGTTGTGAAATAAGATGACATGTGATCTAGGGAATAGTTGCTTCAAAGAGAAATCTCCCTGGATACATCTATTCAATTCTTCTGTGAATTTATTCAAATATATGATCATTTAATTGTGGTAAAGAATGTCAAGCTATTTTGATTGAGTTCTATAGATTTTAAACTTTCTTTTTTAACGACTCAATTATGAGTTACTTTTCTATTATACTGTATAATGCCTTCTACTAGAACTTATATAGAATTGAATTATTCATATTTAATGACACTTTCAAAATGTTTATGATATCGCCTGCTGGGTTCCTGGGAAAGTTGACCTGGTTAACATGCCAGAATATCCATCTGTTTCTGCTTAAATAGTTAATTGATATTCTTGATTTCTTTTGTCATTTAAACATATAGTTTGCTGATTATAGGTATCCTCATGTTGAAAAAGATCACTTAGTAAAGTTGCTTAAACAACTGCTGCTGAGCTCGGGTCCTCCTTTGCAATGTGGTGGGGGAGATGCCCCAGGCGCTGCTGATGTCCCCACTCTACTTGGATCTGGGCCTTTTTCTCTTCTGGCTTGTAAGTAATTTTATGAGGTCTAAGATCTAATAAATATTCTTTTGTAAAATGATCTTACACACCTCAGTTTTCTCTTTTTCCTCATCATTTTTGGTTTAAACAGACTCCTTTCATCCTCGATTAATTTTCCTACTCCCCGTTCTGGCATGTGCACTACTATAGCTTTGGTACTCTTTTTGGCCAAAAGCTATATAAACCTTTTGACTGTGCTACTCAACATTTCTCCAGTATCATGTCACCAGATAGTGAACTAACAGGAATCCAAGCATATTACAAGATCAACTTTATCTCTCTACTCTTGGACTGACATACACCATCACTTAAGCTATAGCTTTGGTAGTTGCTTGGCCAAAAGAGGATAAGCCAGAAAAAGAAAGTCACAATTTTCTGAGTAGCATATTGAGGATTGTATTACATTTGAATTTGTGCCTTTCTTTGACTTTATAAGGCGTCTCACTGAAAGATGAAAGCATCTTATAGGTACTTTTTAAAAAACTCTTTTGGCATGTATTCTGCATCTTTGATCGTGAATGATTTACTTTCATCAATCTGTTCAAGTAAGCAAAGTTATCCAGGAAAGCTGTCCAAACTACGGATTCTTCACAAACATCTCTCGTTTTGTCATTTGCACTTGTGATCTCTTATGCGCATTGTTCCTCTCCCTTTTCTGCTTGCTCTCTTAAGTAGCATGATATGTACATTCTGTTGCCAGTCTAGGTTTTCTGTTTATATAAGTTTGAATGTGTGATGAACAGGTGAGCGAAATAAAGTCAATAAGCAAGCACAATCCCTCCCTTCACACCTCCGTTGGCCACACATGCAGGCTAATCAGGTGCATGGTCTAACTTTAAGAGAGATTGGAGGTGGTTTCCCAAAACATCATCGTGCTCCATCTATCCGTCTTGCAAGTTATGCTGTTGCAAAGCCTTCAACTATGGTCCAAAAGATGCAAAACATAAAGAAACTAAGGGGACATAGGGATGCTGTTTATTGTGGTACAACTTTATAACTTTTCTAGTTTGCTTCTGCATCTAGACACTTAAAAGTTTTTCTCTCAAATGGGTTCTAATTCAGGGCTTTCATATGCTCAATAAAACACACTTCTTGTACTATACGTAATATTCAGAAATTGAGTGCAGCTAATAGTTTTAAAGTTAGCTGTTTTTTTCCCCTTAAATTGTAGAGACATTTAATAGCTTTTAAGTTTATCATATTTGAGATATAACGGTTGCCTGTCGAGAAGACATGGTTTCTCTGACTTTTTTCTGTGTTGTGTAGCAATATTTGACCGCACAGGAAGATATGTGATTACTGGTTCTGATGATCGCCTTGTCAAGGTTTGGTCAATGGAAACTGGATTATGCCTGGCTAGTTGCCGAGGACATGAAGTAAGTTCATTGAAATATGCTGCCAGAAGTGTCCTCAATTTTAGCTCTTCCTTATGAATTGTTACTCTGCCTTTGTAAACTTATTTTCTTGTCATGCTAATAGGGTGACATCACTGATTTAGCCGTCAGCTCAAACAATGCTTTGGTGGCATCTGCATCAAATGACTACAGCATTCGAGTTGTAAGATTCTCCTCCCACTTGACAGAGATATCTTGTTGCTTTCTTTGAAGAGTAATAATTTTGGGCTTGAAGATCTTCTCCATTGTTGAAGAGTGAGCGGCTTATCTACTTTCTCTGTACTTCAGTGGCGCTTGCCAGATGGATTACCTATTTCAGTTTTGCGTGGTCACACTGGAGCTGTTACTGCCATCGCATTTACTCCAAAGACTAACTCTGTGTATCAGCTTCTATCGTAAGCCACCTTTAAGCCTTGATCCTTATTGTTGCTCCTTTCTCTTTGAAGAGATATGATGCATTATTATGTGTAAAGATCTAGCCCCGTTTGATTAAACCATACAGATTGCTGGGGCTTATGGAATTAACAAACTGGTGAATTTCAGAATTTGGAAAATTAGGAGTATCTTTGTTCTCTGAGACACGAGTCACACGACTGCCGCATGGGGTGATTGTGGTCTTGTAATCTTTCTAGTTTTACAATTAATATTTAGTAGGCATTTAGACATGAATGTGAAATCATTGATTTGGGTCGAGGTTGATTTGAAGTTGAAATTTTGTTTGGACATGTAATTTGAATTTCAAAAGTTGTACTTTTTTCTTGTAAACATGAAAACTTCACAATTTGTGAAAACTATCATAACTTCTCCAACTCCTATACAATTGTACCAAATGAGCAAACCATAGTTCATAAATAAGGTATTGGTCTATCGAAATATCCTAAGACGCTACATTAATAAATCATATATCTTCATGTTCCTTTTATAAATAAATGTTTGTGCTTACATGTTATTTACAAACTTTCAAATACACATAATTTTTCAAAGATCCACTGGTCCAATAAATCAATAATAGTAGTAACTAATTATTCTTTATTACTCCTCCCAATCTATGTGGCCCACTTTCCTTTTTAGTCTGTTCCAAAAAGAATGTCACCTTTTTATAATTAGAAATGACTTAACTTTAGAATTTCCTTTTTACCATTAATGAAATGATTTATTTCCAGATAAATAGTCAAGGAGTGTTTTAGAGCACAAATTCAGAAATCTTCCTTTCTTTCTTAAATTTTATGCCAAGTCAAATGGTGCCACATAAATTGGGATGGAGGGGGTATAATCCTTTCACAAGGTCCGGACAATCTCTTTACGTCGAGCATGAGTCCTTTTTTTGCAAAATTTAAAATTATGGGTCTTTATTTGCATATAAATTTATGGGTCAAGTTTTAAATTTAAGAAAAATTGAAATCACAAACTTGGAATTGAAATTCTACCTTTCAGGTGAATTTGAGATCTGAAATCAAAATCTCAAATTGAAGTTGACGTTTTGTTGAGATGTCATAAACTCACACAAGTTTCAAATCAAAACTTCAAATTTTATATCCAAATTGCATGGCCAAACGCCCCCTTAAACTTAAAAATGAACTTCATTTTATGCCTCAATCACCACTTTTATCACCCGGTTTTGCTAATTTTGTTTTGTCTAATGAATCCTTTTCCAATGAATGTTGTGTTTTTCCTTATGTAGTCAAATTGATTAGTGACAATGCATCTGTAAAATCTATTCTAGCAAATTGTGTGATACCAAACACAATCTGACTTGAAGTAGAAAAAGTAAAAAAGAATAGCACTCTGTTTAAGAGAGAGGTTGTATATCCTTCAATTGACATAAACAGTGCCATTTCTTTCTCTTCACTGGCTCCAACTTTTCATTTCTAAAAGTTCAACAAAAGCTTTAGCTCATTGGTATTCCAAGTCTGCCATTTGATGCATCTGATATATGATATATCAATGATTCAATTCTATGGCGAGGCATTGTGTACCCCTCCACCTTTGTCTAGATGGTTTCAGCATCCAAATTGCTGTATTAAAAGTTTTTGTAGCTTGATCATAATCAGAATACATATTCTTAACTGAAGTGGACATCACCTAGTGATTAGCTATTTAGCTTCCCTACCTTCTAGAACATCATTCCTCATGTTGAAAATGAACTGGTACAGGACCTCCTCCCAGCTTTTCACCAGGATCAACATGCTCTACCTCCAATGTCCCTTTCACCTTATATGATTATCTGCTTCCTTGTCCTTTAATGGCAATATTAAGTCTTCCTTGAATTTTAGAATCCAGAACTTCTGTGGAACCTTGTATTAACTGATTGAGGCCCATTCTATTCCACCCCCTGAGAAAGTGGAGGTTGTTAGAGAACACACTTGTCTCATTGGTTGTATAAGGGTCTCTAAAGAAGTTGATTATGTTGTGGACCACCTCACTTTGCCTTAAAGTTTTGGTTTGGATATTCAGATGGGTTCACTTGGTATCAGAGCTATGGGAGCCCATTTTCACTGCCGTCATCTACTATATTACCGTCATCCGTCTACCACTTGTATTGCTCGGAACTTCTCTCTCAACTCGGCCCATCAAGCCCCTCTAGGATTCTTTCACTTTCCCTCAATTCAACTGCGCCAATAACTTTGCCCTACACCCACTCTGTAACTTGTTCAGCCTATTAAAGACAAAAAAGGAAAAAAGAAGTCTTCAATCCACGTGTAAAGCTAGAATGGATTACATGTGTGGGAGGGTGTTAGAGAACACACTTGTCATTGTTTATTTAAGGGTTCCCAAGGAAATTCGTAATATTTGGTCCATTCCACCCGTTGTCTTGACGTCTTGGGTTGGATGTTCAGATTGTTGCGTTGAGGCGATTTAGTAAAACCAACTAATTGATGCTTATCGGAGTACCCATTCTATGTCCCCTTGCTTTACTATTTGGTGTGTCTATGTTTGGCAGAACGTTAGGAGCTTCCATCTCAATGTGAGTTGGTAGTCAGGTTGTTCCCTCGTGAAATAAATATTTGATTTAACTCTTCCCTTTTGTTTTGGGTGTTTGGTTTGTTGACCCAATATGTATTTTGGTCTGAGAATTAGGCCAAATATATTTGATCATGACCTTTAGTTAGTGTTATCAAAGGCGCACTTAAGCCTTGAAGTGAGGCTCAAAACACGTTGAGTGCTTCGCCTCGCTTAATGTGCACTTTGGTATAATCATTAAGGCTTAAGACAAAATTTTCCTTGCAAATGAGCGTTTCCTGAGGAGGCGACAATAAACAATTCATATTTCACTTTATCCTAAAAAAATTCAATTTCTTTTTCTATATGTTATTCATGCTTATAATTATTGGTCTTGGAATATATATATATATATATATATATATATATATATATATTGTATGTTATATATATTTGTATGTTTTCTTCATTTGCGCCTTTTCTCATTAAAGCCCACACTTTATTTGTGCTTTGCTCTTAAAGCTCCAAAGAACCTTAGAGCTTTTTTGTGCTTTTTGCTTTTGATAACACTGGCTTTAGTTGGGATATCTTTTGAAGTCAATAGATAGTGGAGAAACAAAAACCAAAAAATGTGAGGTGATTTCTTTGCATCTATAGTCTTGGTGGACAGATCTACCCTGTACCACCTATATTGGTTGGAGGTAGCAGTACTAGGTGGAATAGTCGAGGTGCACACAAGGGACACCATCATTATGAAAAAAAGAAAAAGAAAAAAAATAAGTGGAAAAACGACAGTCTTACGCTGGCCTTTTTTGTTTTAATGGCTTCACCTTTTAGTTTCTTCACATTTCAAACATTTTCTATGAGGACTTCATTATTTGATATACTGGTGTAGTAATCTTTTCAAACATTCTCTTGAGATCTCTACATTGGATCGCATAGGGCCATCTTATTTTGATGGAGGGAGTAATATGATGGAAGAATCTAACATGATAACAGAAGAAATGGAAGGAAAATTCGAGGACTAATCCATAACTGTAATTTCATGGAAATAGGCGTGGGATACCTATAGTATATTAGTAAGATAGTAATTTTAAGATTTAAATTTATTTTTCTTTTTGTGAGTAGTTTTAAAATTTTTCATTTTTGTCCTTGTTCTATGGGATTATAGTTCAAATTTTAATGATGTGATAGTAAAAACTGCTTACGAGGTGTATACAAAAGGTAGAGAATCTTACAACAAAGCATGATTCTCTGCGAATTCATCTATTCACCAACAAAAACTGCATGAAAAAGAATCAACAATGTCTTTCTTAAAAAAAAAAAAGAAAGAAAGAATCAACAATGACTGGAATATCAACAACACTCCAAAAATATGCAAAGAATAAAAGTGTTCCTCTAATCTATACCCCAAGAATGAAATGGGCTGAAGATTCTGGCACAAGGACTACCTCAATTGTCCTTGTGCACTCAGATGCCTCTACATTTATGAATACTTCATCAAAAAATCTATACAAGAGAGTATTCTACTCCTTCAGATGCATTTCCATTTCTCACTTTCCATATTTTCCGTGTAAACTCTAAATGATTACTTTAAAGCAAAAACAGAGCTACTTCACTTGCTCCACTTCTCCTTTTCTTCCTTCAGGTGTTAGATCCTATAAGCACCTTCCATAGGCATCATCCTTTCCACTCCGGACATGCTCTACACCAAGTTCTTGTAGTCATTACTTTATTTTCTCTTTTATCCATGTGGATTTTGTGTATTCGATAATTATAGAGACCTATACACAGGTTTCAATTGATTGCAGATGGCTCCTAAAATATTGCACAAATTTTCCTCTTGTCTGGTTATGGTATACTGCAACTCTATATTAAGCTGTTTAATCTTCATAATGGTGGAGTTTTTACATCACAATTTGTCGTTTTAAGGGACTCTTGAGCATATACGTGTAATTGTGTCCGGTAGTGCATGTTTTAATATTTTTGTTAAATGCTTAAAGCAAAAGATAAATGTAAGAGGGTTTTTCTTATAAGTTAATTTAAAATCCTCCTATATAACTTCCTTTGAGTTAGTGGCCAACTCAAAGCATTAGATGAAAGATGTGGAATCCTTAGACTAAGCTACAAAGAAATAAAGATGGTTAAAATACAAGAAACCTAGATTAGATTTTACACTAGGCTGTACAATCAACAGAGAAATCATTTTAATCTGTATTCGTGTCTGTTAAAGTTTCTTGCTTAATATTACGGGGTTTATGTAACTTGCTTCATAAATGTGTGTGACTTCCTTTCCTCGGTTTTTTGTTTCCTATCGGTAGGTCATCAGATGATGGAACTTGTCGCATTTGGGATGCTAGGTATTCTCAGTGCGTTCCACGTGTTTACTCGCCAAGGCCAAAGGATAATGTTTCTGGTTAGCTGCGAACAAGTTATTTGTCTGATAATGTTTTGTGCTGTTGGTTAGTGAGCTTGTGAATGGATTTTAATTTTATGCAGTGAGGAGCAATGGTACCACAGCAACCAACATTCTGTCCTCTAGTAATACATCGCATAGCCATCAAATTTTGTGTTGTGCATACAATGCTAATGGAACTGTCTTTGTCACTGGCAGCTCTGATACTTTAGCAAGGGTATGACAAGTACAAATATTATGGTCTATTATAACATTGTCAAATCTTCATATTAAGATAGCAGGGATATGAGAAATTTTTGTTTCCAGTCAATAAGCTCTTAGTGTAGTTTACCTTTTTTTTTGATTAGGTAATATTTTATAAATCCTGTTAGGACCTGGCAGATAAAATAGCTGTTCTGAGCTTCTTTATCCAAGTCCTCTAATTAGTGTTCAACCTATTTATGGCAAAACACATGTTTGACAACCCGATAAGAAATTTTCAGTAACCCTTAAACATAGAGTTTACTGTATGAAGTATGCAAGAAATGTTAAGAATGTGAACATGCGAAAGTTTTTGGTGCATTTTGACTTATTTTCAATGTATTTTCTATTAATGGGATGATGAGATTGTAAGTATTCACGAATATTATCCGTCTTCAGGTCTGGAGTGCTTGTAAATTCTCCCCAGATCACCCAGAGGAGCTAAATCATGAAATAGATACATTATCTGGTCATGAAAATGATGTCAACTATGTACAGTTCAGGTTGGTGCAGCCATGTTATCACTCTTAGACGTGTTCATCATTATCTCACGTGCTATTCTTTTGTGCAGTGGCTGTGCAGTTGCTTCACGATCTTCAACTTCTGATTCCTTTGCGGAGGACTCTATTCCAAAATTTAGGAATTCTTGGTTTGTGAATGTCTTTTTTCCTTGTTCCAATTATTTCAAATGGTCTTAATATCCTTTTATCAGCTATAGTTAATCATGGTTGAACATAAAATAGAGTTTGGTTGGTCAACCCGATTGATGGATAAAGTTGTGTTAATTTGTGTAAATGATCTGCTTGTTAAAACTTAAAACACAATTTTCAGGTTTAGCCATGACAACATAGTCACTTGTTCCCGGGATGGAAGTGCAATTATTTGGACGCCAAAACCACGCAAGTCGTCCAATGTGAGTTCTTGACTGCATAAATTTGGTTTCTTTCATGGAATACGTTAAGATAATTGTTGTTCAACTTCCAGATTTTTTGTGGATATTTGTGATAAATAAGAGAAAGAATACATGCGCAAAATTATGCCTGGATATTTTTACAGGCATACTACAGAATGTATGCTCTGCTTTACCCGATCTGTTGGACACTTATTCATCACACCATTACATCTGTAAATTGGCACTAAGTCTAACAGACCTACATTATCGTGACATATTACTCTGTGCTGGTTCTTTCTGACCATTAATGTTCTAATCCTTTCAGGGAAAACATGGACGTTCTTGGGGTAAGGCATATCATCTTAAAGTTCCTCCGCCACCAATGCCACCACAGCCGCCTCGAGGAGGGCCTCGGCAGAGATTTCGCCCTACTCCTCGTGGTGTTAACATGGAATTGCTTCTCACCATTAGTCGATAACATGATAATATGGATGATAATATGGAGCCTGGATAATCGCTTTGTACTGGCTGCTATAATGGGTATTTTATCTTAATTGCATATTCAGTTCAAAAGCTTCACACTAATTCGTACTTTTATTTCGTTAAAACTATTTTAAATATGATTATGGGATGAAGGTTTCATTTCTTACCTGTTATAGTTTGGTCTTTATGAATTGAAGCATCTTGTTGTTTATGCTCAACAGGCCTGAACACACATTCACAAGCTTGGTTAGTAGGCATTTCTCGTGCACTAGTGAATAATTCATGCTGATAATGAGTAAACAAATGAAATTTTTTGATGTTATAATGGACCCAAATTATATCAGGATGATAGTGCTGGTGCTATGGCTATTTTCGTACGTTATTACTTCCATTGGTTACTGATTTGTTGTTGCCTTTAAAGCTTTACTGCTGTAGAGCACCTGCCAAATTTTGCTCTTTTTTCATGCACGCTATCGGACATCTACTTCTGGTTAGCATCCAGAGAAGTCTGTGTTGGAATAGGTGATAGGTAGTTGGAACTTTTGGTTGATAAATTGTTATTGAAGTGCATTTGAGGCACTTTCAAGATTTTTAAACATTGAACCTGATGTCAAGTTGATACTATTCTAAGACATGTTGGTGCCTGGCATGGGCTTAACTTTACACCTATCAGGGTAATGCAGCCATGGTTGAAAAGAAAGAAGTGATGCAGGCATGTGAAAGTTATGAAAAGAAATGCATAGGAAACTCGTTTCTTTCTGCCTGTACATAATTGTGTGAGCTGAGAAAATTGGGGTGCCTTATGGAGGGTTATTCCTCGTGATCTATTAAGTATAGCACGAATCTAACACGGCTTAGAAGTTGTAGATTGACTTTGTAGTGTAATTTTGTCATAGATTAAAGGAGCTATGAAGCATGTCTCTTAAGAGTTTACTCTGAGAGTCATTCGGGCTGAGATAGTGGCGCCTATTCTTAACCATTTCTGAAAGGGTTTGTTCATGCTGGAGGGAGCATCCCCGCTTAGTGATTGGTCTGCTAGTTACACAAATCCAAAGAAGTTATCACGGACGAGCCACATGCAGGGAAACTTGGTTGAATAGTTCCTGTCCCATTCATACTCTTATAGGCTTATGTGCTGTGTCTAGCGGCTGGTGAATCCTATCCGGTATCGGAATTGGATTGGATTTTTCCTTAGTTTCCCGGGGTCCAGTCATATCTGAAAAGGATCTTGTGCTTTTCTTGTTTTCCCATTTGTGCAATTAGTCAATTCCTGGCAAACTGGACATGTAGAAGTGCGAATGTTTGCCTAAGCACGTGCAGGGCTAGCAACACAAAATCTTCCTACTCGTTGAGTGTCAAACTCCAACTTCGTGGGCTTTGAAATCAAGGTCTTCTTGGTTCCTGTTAGAAAGGAAAGTACCTCCATTTGGGTTGCGAATTTATATTATGCTCCTTTGTCGAAGCAGAGAAATTATGGTACTTTGAGTTTGAAATTTTCAGACTCATAAGGTGAACTTATGCAGATTGCCGGATTTGTGTTTGGAATGCTAGTGATGGTAGCTTGGTGCACTCCTTGACTGGTCACGCACAGTCTGTAAGTTTATCTGACTATGATTAGGCTGATATTTCTGAGTTTTGCTTTCAAAATGCTTGCTTAGGCTAGTATTACATTTTCACGTGTCATCTTGGTTATATATTTTTGAGAAACTTCCGCTTTAGCTCCATCTAGTTGCATGTGTTTTCTGATATAAAAGAGTCATGCAATTCTTTGTGGCGGTTTATTTCACTTTCTTGGTCATAATAAACTAAAAAAATATGTTATTCACTCAATTCCGATACTAATTCCTGATATGACTCCTCCACCCAAAACTTACCTGGTGTAATTGACACTTAGTGTTTGACTCTTGTAGACGTATGTTCTGGATGTTCATCCTTTCAACCCCAGAATCGCAATGAGTGCTGGTTATGATGGGAAAACCATCCTGTGGGATGTAGGTTTCTAGTTCTTTTGATTATTGTATCACATCCTTTTACACAAGTATTTCTGTTTGTTGAACTCTTGCTATTTCTATCGCCAGATATGGGAGGGGATCCCCATCCGCACATACGATATAGGACGCTTTAAGTTGGTTGACGGGAAGTTTTCACAGTAAGTAATTTAAAAGAGGGCATCATAATATTTTCTGTATCTTTGCTATTTGACTTGTAAAGTTTGTTGCGTATATAAATGGTGATTCCTTAATGTACTTCAAATTTTAGACATCATCAGAGCTTTCTGATTTGGGGCCATAGAAGAATGGCAATCTTATCCTGGCTTCAGAATTAATAACTCATTCAGTTCCATTTCCCATTAGATTTGCTAACTGGTGCAAATGCTCTTTGTTTTATTTGAAATGTCAAAGTTACTTATTGTGGGGAGATGTGCTGTTTCTTTGTGAAAAGGGATGGAACATCAATTGTTCTTTCTGATGATGTTGGACAAATATATTTATTAAATACAGGCCAAGGCGAGTCTCAAAAGGATGCTAAATATGATCAGGTATATGAGGCAATCCCTTTCATTCTCATCATAGTTTTAAGTATTTTACTGTTACTGTATGGGATCTTGAGGCTGTAACTTTCAACAGTTCTTCCTTGGGGATTACCGACCCCTTATCCAGGATGCGCAGGGGAACGTTCTTGATCAGGTACCTTTAGTTTTGACATACTAGTTCATTCCCAATTCAGGATTATGACACGTTTTTCTTTTTTGTCCTTTGCAAAATTTCTTTCCTTGATGTCATTCTTTTTTCCACCCATCCCATTCAAAATAATATCTCTTGACATCATTTAAGTAGCTCTTGACATTATTTTAGACTTCGTATGAAATCTTTTCAAATGACTAATCCAAGTCTGAACAGTGGAAACTATTAACTTTATACATTGTATCTAAATCCATTTAATTATCTTCCCAAACAATTTACTGTTAAACTCTGTAGTCAAAGTAGGTCATGTTTATTGTGATTAAGTGAGTTGAAGATTTATTCTTTACCATTTTTAAGTTCCACCATTTATTTTTACTAAAGAATTTTCATATCAAACTTATCTGGGTAATGCATGGATGGTCTATTCTGTCAGCATATACCTACAGCTGTTCCATCTTGTCTAAGTTTGCCAAGATTTTTTAAGTTATGAACAACAGGCATTTTTTAACCTGTTGCAGGAGACACAGCTAGCTCCATATCGGAGGAACATGCAAGATCTTCTTTGTGACTCAAGTAGATATTAGTTGCTTTCATTATTCCTTTTTTTGTTTTTTTTTTGGGGTCAGTTTCAAGAAGATGGTAATGAATGCTTTTTTTTCTTTTCCCGAATATGAAATAATGGGAATACTAGGTATGCTTCCATATCCTGAACCATACCAGAGTATGTACCAGCGCCGCCGCCTAGGAGCTCTAGGTACAGAGTGGCGTCCTCCTTCAATTAAATTTTCTGTAGGCACAGACGCTGGTTTGGGCCTAGGATACCGGGTTTTGCCAGTGGCGGACTTGGACATAATAGCTGAACCTCTGCCGGAGTTTGTGGATACCCTTTTCTGGGAGCCAGATAATGGTATTCTGAATGATGAGACTGATTCAGAATATAATATGAATGAAGAGCTTTCTACTGAAGGAGAGCATGAATGTTCAAGAGACGGCTCTTCTAGCGGTTCAGTATGTAGTGAAGAAGAGAAAATGAGACGGAGTCGGAAAGATAGCCTACGCAGATCAAAAAGGAAAATATCTGTATCAGAAGTAAGCATTGACTTTCACGAGCAGATTATCTATTTGTTTACCCTGGCTGAGCAATATTTGCATCTTTTTCAGGTGGAAGTCGCATCATCAGGAAGACGTCTTAGGAAAAAAGTTAAGGATGAAGATGTTGGCACTTCATGTAGAAGTCCTAGAACTAGGAAATCAAGAAATGGGCGGAAAGCTACCACTAAAAGGAAGTCAACTAAATCAAAGTCATTTAGACCTCACCGAGGAGCTGCGCATCCTGAAATCGTACATCAGCACTCTGACATTTCTTCAGATGATGAAGATGAAGCTAGCTCTGAGGGTGATTCATTGGAAACTGAATCACCCGAATGTTGGTCAAGCGATCAGAGGATTGCATCTGATGACAAGCTGCCAAGCAAACAGCGGAACTATCCAACCAGTGGAGCTATCGATGTGCCTCCTAAGTCCACTGAACCTCCAACAAACGGCGAGAACAAAAGGAGATTAGTCCTGAAATTGAAAATCCGTGATGCTAATAAGCTTGAGGTATCAAAAGACACTGCAGATAAGTGTGGTGACCAAGCTGATAAGCCATGTTCTTCTCAAGCTAGTGAAGAGATAATTGAAGATAATCTGGTTAACCTAAGGTTAAAGGAGCCAGGATCATCCTCTGTAGATAAGATTGGCATGGAACTGTTTGGGATATACAATAGAACTGAACAAATATTTAATGACAAGGAACCCAAAGATGTTTTGAATGAGCATGTCAATAGAAAACCTTCTGCTGTTCCAGATATCCAAAGTCTGGCTCTGGCCGATAATTTAATGGCTGAGGCTCAAACGAATCTGGGACAGTTTGAAGCTAGCAGATTGCAGGCTGGAAATGGTCCAGGAGGTGCAGTATGTTCCTCAGGAGCTGCTAAAAGTTCATCGTTATTTCACTTGTCATCGTCACCCATTCATCAGCTGCAGCAAATAGGCGTCGGTCCTCGAACAAACAAGCTGCTTACCACCGATGACAATCCTGAAGTAAACCTCAAACCTAGAGTGAAGCCAAACATAATAAAGATAAAATCAAAGATGTCCAGGGAGTCTCAAGCTCATTGTGAGTTTAATCTTCCTACAGATGCTTACTGTGGAGATGAATCAACATCTAAAATCTTTTCCCATTTGGAACAAAACCAAGTTCCGGAAACAGGTAATGGCCCTGATAGATTCGGTCAGAATTTGCATTGGGGTGTACTGACGGATGAAACTGTTGGAAGAAACAAGCCTCATGGATCTAGAAGCGGTTTAGGTAGCAGTCATGATATTTGTGAAAGTGCTTCAAATGCTTGTAATGATCATAACGAAACAGGTTCTGAGTTCCCTCATGCCGCTACTGATGCAGCACGCAGAAAGAGATCCTTAAGATTTACTGCAATGTCAAGAAACACAGCATTCGGGAAAGATGATGTAAAAATAAGAGAGAGCCATGTAGCTGTAGGTTCATCAAGAAATGCAGAAAAGCTGATCAAGAAGGCTACTGATTCTCCGCCATTAGGATGGACTTCAAGTAATGTGTTCAAGTGCCGATTATCTAGAAACAGCAAAGAGGGTTCTTCCAGGGATGAAAATGTTTTTTCATCTGGAATGAGCTCGAATGAGGCAGTAAAAAAACTGAATTGGTTGCTATTGTCAGAGCATGAAGAGGGTTACCGCTACATTCCTCAGCTAGGTGATGAAGTAGTATACTTCCGACAGGTGCATTATTTAGTTTCTATTAGTTAATCATTGCCTCGTCTTTACTTCTACCTCCAGTTTTTGTTTCCTATGTAATATTTTCTTTGTTGCATTAGTGATTTTCATATCAAATTATGAAGCTTTATTTGATTTACTCTTGGTATTTCTTGACATTAGGGGCATCAAGAATATATAGAATATAGTGATTCATCAGAACCTGGTCCTTGGACAAAGAATGCAGCCGCAGTGCAAGCTGTGGAAATTTGCTTGGTAAAACATCTTTCTTATGCAACTCTTCCTGGCTCTGGTGAGAGCTGCTGTAAAGTTACACTTCAATTCATAGATACCTCTTCCCCTGTCGTTGGACAGAAGTTTAAGCTTACATTGCCTGAACTAGTCAACTTCCCTGACTTTCTAATTGAGAGATCAAGGTATGAGACTGCAATGGATAGAAATTGGTCATACAGGGATAAGTGTCTGGTTTGGTGGAGGGATGAGAGTGAGCAAGGTGGTAGGTGGTGGGAAGGTCGGGTAGTTTCTGTGAGAGCCAAGTCTGACCAGTTTCCTGACAGTCCATGGGAAAGTTGTGGTATCCTATACAAAGATGAATCAGAACCTCATCCTCATAGTCCCTGGGAACTACATGATATAGATAGTTCATGGGAGCAACCTCAAATTGACTTGGAAAGCAGAAATAGAGTTTTGTCATCTATCACTGAACTACTGCAGTCAGCAAGCAGAAATCAGGTTTCAATCTTTTAAATTGTCTATGCCTTGAATTAACAACTGAACTTTGCAGTTCAAAGCATCAGAGCTGACCCTGTTATGCGTGTTACAGGATAACTTTGGAATTTTAAAATTGAAACACGTTGCTGTGAAACTGGACTTCATGAATAGGTACTCTTTTGACATTACTTGCGTTGCTCTGAAGAAGCTGAAGAACGTCCATATCGTAATCAGAACCTTGCCCCTCCCCCCTCACTCCTCCCTAAAAAGAGGAGTTAAGAATGGAAGTTAAGAAGTTAGCCTCTTTTGTTCCTCTTTCGATTTTATATTCTCCTTATACTTTGCAGGGGTTTCTATGTTCTTATTTCTTTTGGGGTGGATGATTTTTGTTATAATAACTTTTTCAAGCTTCGAACCTATATCTGTTACACGGTTGTTTGGCATGCACAATTATTTGGACCTAACACGAAAAATGATTCCTCTTTGCAGGTTCCCTGTTCCTCTATCACCTGATATAATCCAGTCAAGGTTAGAGAACAACTATTATAGAAGCTTGAAAGCAATGAAGCATGATTTCTCTGTGATGCTAGCAAATGGTGAGGCTTACTTTGCGAAAAATAGAGAGCTTTCAGTGAAAATGAAGCGTCTTTCAGATTGGTTTACCAAGAAATTATCAAATTTATGAGGGCATGATTTTCCTTAGCTTATTAGCTTTCTTCCCTTCTTCCCACTGCCTGACGGATCCAATTTTGTAGAATGGATCTTCAGCGCCTGTGCGCTGCAAAATTGTTGGTCTCAGATTCTAGAGTTGTCTGTTGTATGATTTAGGTTTAAAGTATATGGTGGGTATGGAGTACAATTTTTACCAAGTAGAATTACGATTTGGAGATGGTGAGCGTTTTTATTTTTTCTTTTCAAAGCTACCTGCATGACCAGAGCTTTATGGAGTTATTATGTTTCTTCTTGGATCAGAATTACCTAAGGTTTACAATAACCACAATTTCAATGTTATTTTTATACAATATTCAATGTAGGATAATGATTTTGGGATTTACTATCTCGAGATAAAATTATCAGATCACAAATGTTTTCTCTATAGATCCTCACCAAAAGTCTTTTAAGAAGGCCAAAGTTAAAAATAATAAAAAAATAAAAGAAGCTGTCCCTCGTTTATATGTTTCAAAATCAAGCACACATTTCATTTTTTAATATAAAAACAAAATTAAATTTAAATAATTTCTTTATAATTGCGATTTAATTTATTTGTGAACCAAAAACGATCCCATAAGTAAATTTTCAAACAATGGAGCTAGTGAAATGTGGTGACCTCTTCATTGGCTGTTGCTATTAGTGATACTGCAGGTAGCTTAGCAGTTAGCAGTATCAGAAAAACTAAACATATGAACCCGAGTTGCTTTCGAAATTAATTTTAAATATTTAATTAGATAAAATTACAAAATAATTTATTTTAAAATTATAATATTATTTTTAATCTCATATTAAAAATGAATAACAATCTCAAATACTATCCCCACAAAATAATTTACCCTCATTAACTTATTTCCAGTGTACCACTTGAAGTGTAGTGAACAAGTAAGAAGGGCTTGGGGAAGCTTCCCGCTTGCTTCTGGCACTCATGTTTTCACTCTTCCACTGTTGGGCGGCTGTATATGTTAAATTCATTATTCTTCCCATTCGTTCCCTTACGTTTGAGGTACCCTCCCACCACCTTGTTCTCTCGCCATTTACAGATGGCTTCTTCCCTCCGCTCCACCAATGGCAGATCACCGCTAGTCAATGGCAGATCACCGCTAGTCAATCAACAGAGCCAAATTACTTCTTTCTTCTCCAAAACGCTGTCGTCATCTTCCCCTTCCCCTTCCCCTTCCCCTTCACCTCTTCTCCCCAAAAAAATTCCAGACAAATCTAACCCTAAACCTAATCCTAATCCTAAATCTAAACCTAATCCTAGTACCAGTCCCTGTGCCAGCCCTACGACTCCTTCTCCTCTACAGGGAAAGCGGAAGATTGCCGCGGCCATTTCCACCGTTGTTGACCTTAAGCCATCATATGGACAAGAGGTAGTGGACAAAAGAGTCAAGGTTTACTGGCCATTGGATAAAGTTTGGTACGAAGGCTGTGTGAAGTCTTTCGACAGTGCTTCCGGTGAGCATTTGGTTAAGTATGATGACGGTGATGAGGAAATGATTGTTTTAGCTGAAGAAAAGATTGAATGGGTCAAGGCACCTGCGAGGAAGTTGAGGCGGTTGCGGAGATCTTCCGTGGTGGAAGCTGAGGAGGAGGAAGAGAAATTGGAGGATTTAGAGAGTTTTGAGGATGATTCTGAGGATGAAGATTGGGGAAATAATGCTGCTAAACATGTGTCTGAAGATGAGGATGTTTCCGAGGATATGGATTTGGAGATTGAGGAAGAAGGCAATGATGTTGTTGGACCTAGAAGCCGGAAAGCAAGTGCAAACAAGGTGGTGTCGAGTAAGCGGAAGACTGGTGAAGGGATGAAGTTAACTCCGAGTTCGAGCAAGAAGAGTAAGACTCTTGCTGATAAGGGGAGTGCTAATAGCAAAGTGGACTCTTCTGTGATTGGAGTAAATGGGAAAGAGCCTGTTGCAATCCTGCCTGTTGCAACCAATGAGGATTGTAAGTGATTTAACACCTGCATCTTTTTTGTTCCTATTAAGTTCAGTTTACTACTTGAATACTCTAGAGCATTCGGCTGTTATGGTGTTGTACTATGATAATAACTGTCACATACGTATCTGCTTCCTATATTACAGTGGTCCTGCTATGAATGTACATTTTTCCTTTCACATGAGCATATTAAACCATGAGTGTCGTATTCCCAAGTATGTATGACTTGTTATGACTCTTTAACTTTGTATGGAGAAAAAAAATGTTTGCTGGTCTTACCAAAGATGGTCATTTTTGCAAGGGAAGTGTCTAATGGTTCGAACAAGCCAAAAAGGAAACAAACTAGAAGGAAAGGTTGGAAATGAGAGAACTTCCACTTATAAAAAAAACAAAATAAAGGGGAAAAATCTGGACTATATTTTAATGGTTGGATCCAAATGAAAATGTGGTCCTGTAGTGAGGCAGGAATGAGGTTGCCTAATTCAGCAACAGCTTTCAATTTTGCAGTTTGTTACCATATTAATTTAAAATTTCTTCCCTAGGTGTTAGGTTGGCAAGAAAAAATTAAGGCTTAAATGTTATAGGAAACAAGATTGAGGTAGCTCTGTTGCCTTGCAGGTGCCAAACCATCCAACAATGGTAATGTATTGCCGTGTGGTGCAGCAGATAGATTTGGACAACGTGAAGCAGAGAAATTTCCTTTCCTTGGGAAGTAAGTACTCTTGCAATATCTGTTTAGTTTTATTTGATCTAGGTGGAGATGAGTGATATTTTACCATTTTGCTTGTTATGGCACTTTTTCTGATTTTTGTGTGTGCTGAAACAGAGATAGAAAGGATGCAAATAAGAGGTCCCCAGAGGATGCCAATTATGATCCAAGAACTCTTTACCTACCTCCTAATTTTTTAAAAGGTTTAACTGGTGGTCAGGTAATTGGATTCTCCTGGTTAGATATCTTATTCTTTTCCCTATCAGAATGAGTACTTAAGTGGTGTAAATGATGCACAGAGACAATGGTGGGAGTTCAAGTCAAAGCACATGGATAAAGTTTTATTTTTTAAGGTAATGATGGTGGGCTCAATCTTTTTGCCAATGAAGTTGTTTTGCAGCCTTTTCATCTCTTCTTCTTCAACTTCCCCTTTATATGATGATTTTAATTATCCCATGATTTATGAATTAGATGGGAAAGTTCTATGAGCTTTATGAGATGGATGCACATATTGGAGCCCAGGAACTTCATTTGCAGTATATGAAGGTAACTTGAGTCTATGCATCCAAAAAAAAAAAAAGAAAAATGACAGAAAACAAAGGATAAAAACAATTTGGTCATCAACATGTGTAGATATGCCTAAAAGGGAAAAACTAATGGGCCCAACATGCATCTTTTATGCTTCACTTTTACTTTTCCCTGTTCAGTGAGGGAGTGGTTTATACTCTTTTATTACGTTATGACTAAATTGCATGTTTCTGTTTTTAGGTAGAACCTTCTCGTTTTTTGCTTACGATAGGATGTTCCAATTTCACCCTTAAGTTTCTATGCATCTTGAACTAAATTTTATAGCTGATTGTTTCCTGTATCTCCAGGGAGAGCAACCACATTGTGGATTTCCAGAAAAGAACTTCTCAATGAATGTAGAGAAGTTGGCTCGGAAGGTTATAATTGCTAATTGCTCAATGTTCAGTATCCGTGTTATGTTTCTGATGCTAGTTAGACTGCCTTGTCTTTCATGGCAGGATTCTTACTGTGAGTTGCTTTGATGGAACAGGGTTATAGGGTTCTTGTGGTTGAGCAAACAGAGACACCTGAACAGCTTGAGAATCGTCGAAGAGAGAAGGGATCTAAAGATAAGGTCATCATTGTGCTACATAAGATTGCAGCAGTCATATTGGTGACAATTTTACTTCCTTCTCAGTTCTTTCTGTAGCTAACACATCATACCCCATTCCAGGTTGTCAGACGTGAAATATGTGCAGTGGTCACTAAAGGAACATTAACAGAGGGAGAAATGCTTGCGGCAAACCCTGATGCTTCATATTTGATGGCAGTGACTGAAAGCTCTCAAACTGCTGCATTCCAGCAGGAGAAGCATACTTATGGCATCTGTATGGTGGATATTACCACAAGCAAGATTATTATTGGACAGGTATAAGCAATAGCTTATGCATTTTACTTAGTTTTATTGGTGAAGAGTTTTGTTCCATTTTGTTGCGAGTCATGTGTAGCATGTTTGCTGTCAATCACTCTGATTCTACAAGGTTGCTTTCAGTGGGTGATAGTCTTCTGCGAATGCTCTCTGTGAATGCAATTTGATTAGCTTCATGAGAATGTTCACTTGAACCTGAATAAGTTTTGATCAACCTTCCCATATAGTGATGTGTGCACTTCACAGGCTTAGGGCATATAACTTGTCTAGTCAATCATATTGATAGGTTGCAAAATCCAATCGTCAACAGTAGTTAATTATAAGCTCAAGTCATGTCTCCTCATTAATTGAATGTAAGAGCATATAGAAAACTTCATGTCATTTATTAAATCCGCCAAAATTAGGCAATTTCTTCTCATATTCAGCTCACTTAATTAAATCATCATTGTGATGGCAGGGGAAAGCACAATAGTTTATAAACCGTCTTACTTTACTTGAAATGCTACTAAACAAAAGTTTCTTTTATATCTTTAATTCCAGGTTCCACCAGTGTTAATGTTGATATTCTCCAACCAACTTGGCACCTTTTCCATCTCTGGTTTCTGCATCAGTTGACCTCACTCTTTCATCTTGTATCTACACACATATCTATCCGTTTCCCTTCCTGGATTTGCCGTCTTCATAGCCTCATTAATTGGTTTCTCTTTTCTTTCCTCAAACCTCTACACTCTCTCATGAACCCACCATACACTATTTAGGCTTCTAGCACAAGCATCACTTTTTTCCTATTTACTTATCAATGATCTTGTCTAAAAGTCGTCTTTGTGTTGACAACTAGTTTATTTTTTGTGATTTTCTGCTTGTTTGGAAGCAACTTGTTTTGTTTAGTCATGAAAGTAGGTGCAGGAATATTCAAGAGTAATATGTGCGAGGTGATTAGGTCTGCCATAACTGTTCTGTCTTCTAGTCTACTGTCTGGATAAAATTGTCTGGGGTTCTCTGTTGCCAGTAGACTGAAGGACTTGGTACAAAGGAGCTTCTAAATTTGTATTTATTTAAAAATTCTTAAATTCGTAAGGAGCAATGTCATGATCCTGTACTCTATTCTTTCTCTATATTAGTTAATCTTCATTTACTGAAATGAAATGCTAGTAATTTGATGTATTTCTTTAACAGTTTGAGGATGACTCAGATTGTAGTGCCTTGTGTTGTCTACTTTCTGAGTTAAGACCGGTGGAAATAATAAAGCCAGCTAAATTACTTAGTCTCGAGACTGAGAGAGTGCTGCTGCGGCACACACGAAATCCGCTGGTGAATGAGTTGGTTCCTCTTTCAGAATTTTGGGATGCTGAGAGAACAATTTGTGAGGTGAAGGGACTATATAGGAACGTGAGCTCTTCACTGCTGTCATCATCTCCAAATGAAATGGGATCACATGAAAGCGCTATCTCTGAGGAAGATGGTGAAAGGAAATTTCTACCAGATGTTTTGTGTGAGCTTATAAATCTTGGTGAGAAGGGGAGTTATGCACTCTCAGCACTTGGAGGAGCTCTATACTACTTGAAGCAAGCTTTTCTGGATGAATCCCTGCTCAAATTTGCAAAATTTGAGCTACTTGCCCTTTCTGGTTTTTGTGATGGTACTCAAAAACGGAATATGGTTCTTGATGCAGCTGCACTGGAGAATCTTGAGATATTTGAGAACAGTCGAAATGGAGATTCTTCAGGGTATATTTAGCTTATTAGCATTTTGTTGATTATATTGTCTTCAAACTTAGAGGTGATACATTTGTTAATATAGGACATTATACGCTCAAATCAACCATTGTATCACAGCATTTGGGAAAAGGATGCTCAGATCATGGCTTGCAAGACCCTTATATAATCCAGAATCCATTAGAGAGCGTCAGGATGCTGTGGCCGGATTAAAGGTACATTCAGGTTCTTAAGGTTCAGTGTTTGTACTGTTGATGGTGAACCTTCGCACTTTTTGATTTGTGGTCCTTTGCTTGTGGCATTATTTAATTCCTTTTGGCTTGGGAGGGTAATAAATGTTAACCATCTAGCAAGTAGGTACTTTCTAAAGGTTGAATGTATCTAATAAAGAAGGTATCACAAGAATTGGACTAACCTTAATTTGCTTGTCCTTTTGCCTACCAACTTTTTTTTCTTTTGATAACCGTGGTGTCCGTCCTTTTGCCTACCAACTTTTTTTTCTTTTGATAACCGTGGTGTCCGGGCCAGCTTACGCGCACCTCGACTAATTCCACGGGATACCTGCCACCTCCCACCAGCAACAGGTACCAGGTGACTTTGTCCATCAAGGCTAGAACAGATGGGAAGAAACCACCTAGTGTTTTTTTGTGTCCTCTGAGATTTGAACCTGAGACCTCATAATTCTCACGCACTTCATTGACCACTAGGCCGTGCCCTTGGTGCCTTTTGCCTACCAACTTTCCTTTTCCTCTTTATTATTTTCCATTACATATATTGTAGTAGCTTCTAAATGGAGCTGCTTTGACAAATGAGATGGTATAATGTGCTCAATTCTTTTCTAGGGGCTCAATCTACCTGTTGTTCTTGAGTTTAGAAAAGAGTTATCAAGGCTTCCTGATATGGAACGGTTGCTTGCACGCCTCTTTGGTAGCAGGTAAAGATTGACAATTCTCAGATTCGACAATCTTTTTTCCTTACAAGTTCTTCTGTAGTCATCACTCAAGTATTTTGCTCTTGCAGTGAAGCGAACGGAAGAAATGCAAATAAAGTGATTTTATATGAGGATGCAGCAAAGAAACAACTGCAAGAGTTCATATCAGCTTTACGTGGATGTGAATCAATGGTGCAGGCATGCTCTTCACTTGGGGTGATCTTGGAGAACACAGACTCAAAGCTACTACATCATCTATTAACACCTGGTACTATTCAAATTGAAATTTTAAATCATGCTGCAAATTCTTGTGGCATCTGACAGATTAATTGGATTTATAGGCAAAGGTCTTCCAGATGTAGATTCAGTTCTCAAGCATTTCAAGGATGCTTTTGATTGGGTGGAAGCAAATAACTCGGGCCGTATTATACCTCATGAAGGGGTTGATGAGGAGTATGATGCTGCATGTAAACAAGTTCAGGAGATTGAACTTAAATTATCCAAGCACTTGAAGGAACAGAGGAAACTGCTTGGAGACTCATCAGTAAGAACATAGTTTAAGTATCCTATTGAGCAATTGGAGGTTATCCAGATCCATTTCATATATTTGTGAACATTGCAGATAGATTACGTGACAATAGGAAAAGATGCATACCTTTTGGAAGTACCAGAAAGTTTGTGCAGGAGCATTCCGAAGGAGTATGAATTACAGTCATCAAAAAAGGTTAGTAGGCATACTTCTACATGGCCGATACTGGACATACCAACGGTTGTAAATTGTGTTCATGAGATTTCTTGCGATGTGACATCAAACTTTACCTATTGGTAATGAGATTTAGAAAGTCCAAGGCTGGTTCCTTAGTTGCATCTGGTGCCTGCTACTATTAAAATCATGCTCGAGTCGACATAGATGATGGTTTCAAAACCATTTTGTAGAAGATTGCTAATTTAAATAAAATTGTTTAGCCCACGTTCTTTGTTCTATTGAGCTGTGGATCCATGCAGTTGATGGTGCAGCTTAACAGCAGTTAATTGCAATGTCTAGTTTGTTTATGAGTTATTCCTTACAAACATTGAAAATATGTGACACACTCTCGTTTTATTAGGTTATCTGTTTTGGGTTGGATGAGGAGCATGAAGATTCCTCTAATCTTTGTAAAACTGTGGCGATTCTAGAATTCGAAGGAATGACACTAGGAAATCTACTATGTGGTGTATTGGTATTCATACTACATTTAAACAAGTAGATCACCACCAAGTAGTAGATTAGTTCCCTGCTTTGTTGGTTAGCACTAGCTGTGCACCTGCTTTGTTTTTAGAAGTACTGAAACTGGTTTAATAGGTCGTAGAAGCAATAATTCCAGCCATGTACCTTTACTGATATTCTATATTCCCTGCAGGGCTATTTCAGGTACTGGAATCCAGTCCTAAAGAAATTAATTGGAGAGCTCTCACAAGCTGATTCAGAGAAGGAATCTAAGCTAAAAAGCATTTTGCAGAGGTTGATAGGACGGTTTTGTGAACATCATAATAAGTGGAGAGAGTTAGTTAGTATCACTGCAGGTATTTTTGATCCTTAATTTGGACATGGAATCGGATATTGCCCTTAAATCTCGCTTTTGCTCTATTTCTTTGCATATTTTGGAGCAGTAATATCATTGCTTAATTGTGAATCTAGTCACGTCTTTTAGAAAAAAAATCTTACAAGCTTATGGTGGAAAAAGAATAGATTACGTTCAGGTTCTCAGTTTTCTCTGCATACTTTTGGGCAGCTTACATGTTGTTCCATGGAAGTTGCCTCTGTTCCTTTTTATGCATATTTGATTGTATTCTTTCCTTGAGAAAATTGGAGCTGGAAAACTTATGCATCATTCTTTGGATCCACTTTGTCCTCCCTTTTGTAATGCAATAGATGACATTCGTCTATAGTAGCTTGGTCAGTCTGACCACTCAATAAAAGCACTCTGCCCCAGCTGAACAGTGTAGTAGGAACATAAAAAAACTTTAAGAAGGTGCAAAATGATCTCTCTTTGCTTTGTGTCTCTTCTCTATATATATGCAAAGAAACAAGGGAAGTGAAGGTTGAGGAAAGATAAGTAAGACCATAATAGTGTATTCTGAAATAAAAGGAAAAGATAAAGAGGTAACGGCATAATAGTGTATTCTGAAATAAAAGGAAGAGTTAATTTTACAAGATATTTTTAAGCAACAGTTACCAGAAGGGCATCAGTATTCCAGAAAAGAGGAGTCTCTGCGATTATAACAAACTCGGAGGGAGGTCCCCTAATTTGTAGCAAATTCTAGGTTAAAAGAAACTTGGTTCTGTGCTCATTTGAATTCAAATTAGAGTAAAATCTGGAGATTAGTCACACTCTCCAAACCAATTTCCAGTAAATAGCATTATGTGTTGAACATAACTATTCTCTCTTTCTTTGGAAAAAGCTTTTTGCTCAGGAAGTTTAAATATATATTTGGTAGAACTTCGATTCAAGAAAATCTGCTATATTTTCAGGTATAAAATAAAAGAAGCTTAATGAAACACATTTAGGATCTTTTACATAAAAAATGTGGCTGTTATCTCTTGCAGAATTGGATGTTTTAATCAGTTTATCAATAGCTAGCGATTATTACGAGGGACCAACATGTCGTCCGAACATCAAGTCAGTGCCAAGTCAAGATGACGTGCCAGTTCTTCTTGCTGAAAATTTAGGACATCCTGTTCTTAGAAGTGATTCTCTAGATAAGGGAACCTTTGTATCCAACAATGTCTCCCTTGGTGGTCCTCCAAATGCAAGCTTTATCCTTCTCACTGGTCCTAACATGGGGGGGAAATCAACTCTATTGCGCCAAGTCTGCATGGCTGTAATTTTGGCACAGGTGAGTTATGTCCAGAAGAGAATTAGAGTTTTTCTCATTTTTTGATGGCTAAAAGCTCTTGATGCTTCTTAGGTAGGAGCTGATGTACCAGCATCATCATTTGACTTATCACCTGTTGATCGTATATTTGTAAGAATGGGGGCCAAAGATCATATTATGGCAGGCCAGAGTACATTCTTGACAGAACTCTTGGAAACTGCTTCAATGCTGGTGAGATTTTATTGTTTCTACAGGCTGTTATCAATTTATTATTTGACTACCATCTGATTTTGCTAGATATAATACCATTTGACTTAAGAGTGGAAGGGAGAGGGAATTATGTAAACGCATAAATAGATAATCAAATTATATTATGGTATCTGCTTAGATAGCCTTTATGGTCATTTTTAAGAGCAAAATGAGGTTGATATTAATTTCAACTAAAAGGCTGTTATCAATCAATTGCTTGACTGCCATTCAGTTTTGTTAGATATAATACTATTTAATTGAGAGTGAAAGGGAGAGAATTATTTCAACAAATAAATTCTTAATCAACTTATATTTGTGTTAACTAAGATGGCCTTAGGCTTGGGTGCTTTTAAGAGAAAAGTCGGGAGATCATAATTGGGTTGTTGATATTAATTTCATACTCGTCTCCATGAAGTGATCTGAACATTTGTTTTGTGTCGACCGATTATCAATAATTGCAGTCTTTGGCAAGCCGTAATTCACTTGTCGCACTTGATGAACTTGGCCGCGGTACATCTACTTCTGATGGACAAGCAATAGCGTACGTGCCAATCATACAATAAACTTTATTGGTTATTTGTTATATTGTGGATTTTATTCTCTCAGCCTTATTTGCTCAATCATCTTCACTTAAGATCATTATGTTATGTTTTCTGGCCCTGTTGGCAGTGAATCAGTTCTGGAACACTTTGTCCACAAAGTGCAATGTCGAGGAATGTTTTCTACCCACTATCATCGATTATCTATTGACTATCAGAAAGACTCCAGGGTACTGTCTTCGATCTTTGACTTCCCGTTGAATTGCCATATTTAATATGCGTTGCTTCATAAAAGAATGCATCGCTTCAAGGATCAATCATTTGGACTGAACATTTTCATCCAATAGCTAGCAGAATATTGAATTCAGACAGCTATTAATCTGATGCCTTCTGGGTGATACGCATTTAGCTTTTTGCTGTTTTGATTTCGATTACTAAGCTGCTAAAAATGATGCTCAATCAATCACTTATATGGAATGCTATTTTCTTTGGTTGTGCAGGTCTCCCTGTGCCATATGGCATGCCAAGTTGGGAAAGGATCCGGAGGTGTTGAGGAAGTTACTTTTCTTTACAGGTTGACGCCAGGTGCATGCCCTAAAAGTTATGGTGTCAATGTTGCACGGCTGGCTGGTATGATGTTTGTTCAATTTTTTTCTACTGCATGATCAAGTCTTGCTTTGTATATTGCTGTCATTCCACCTCATAAAGGTTAAGACTTAATAAGGGGACTCCATCTCGCTTTTTGGGTTCAACGAGGGTTGTTTTGTGTTGGGTGGCAACTTAGGGGTCCGTTTATTTTTCAGTTTTAGCTTGTTAAGCCGCATTCATTAATCTCACTCTTTTCAGGACTTCCTGATGATGTGCTTCAGAGAGCTGCTGCAAAATCTGAAGAGCTTGAGATTTATGGCCACCATAGGCAATCTGAAGAAAGCCCTTGCGAGAATTTAACAAGAAAGACAGCAACACTGCTCCAAAATTTGATTAATTTGGTTGTACATAATAAATGTGATTTTGACAATAAGAGTGTGCTTCTTGATGAGTTGAATGGATTGCAGGTCAGAGCAAGACTACTCCTTGGACAAAATTGAAAAAGCAATCTTAGTGTACAGTGCCTATATGGGCATTCTTATTCCCTAGAGTATTTCTGGAGGATTCTGCAACTAGTTTCAGTTGCCAATTTTGTATAGAAACATGTTCTGGCAAGGTTGCTATGTTAAGAGTTCTACAAAAGAAATGATGTTACTGTGCCAAGTTTCTTTTTTCCTTCACTATGCCAAGTTTTACCCACATGGATAATAATATTATATAATGTATATAGGTAGCTGACTTGACAACATGGTCAAAGATAGTAATTGGCATAGGGGCAGGGATGGGGGGTAGGTTGTCTCTATCCAGTAATGTATGTATTTCCGTATAATTTATTAATCAAAACAACCTAGTTTGTTGGCAATATCTAACCGTTTTAGAAAGTTGGCTTCTCCTCCAAATGACTTGGATCCTAAGAATAGTTTGGCTGAGGTCGTTGGCCTAACTGAAATATAAAAATATTTCCCTGTCGTACTTGTCTGTGTTAGTAAGCTAATAAGTAATAGTCATAAGTTGGAGTTGTTGTTTGTTAAAAGAAACAGTAGAATTGTATTAATAATCATGTACTTAACTGCCAAGGTATCTGATTTGTGATACTTTAATTACTCTCCACGTGTATGAAAAATTAAAAAACGATTAGATAAGCATCAGTATGATGCTTAGAAATGAAAATTACACTGTTAATGAAAAGAATATGCAATTGGACACTTGTATTAGTTGTCTTGGTCAGAGTTGGATAGCCTGTCTTCTGAATCCTGAATAAAGAAACAAAACAAAATATTTAGATTTTATTGATGGAGCTAAGCTAACGAACAGGTTGAAAATGATTCGAGTTGACATAAATAAAGAAGTAAGATTACCAGATAATGATGTCTAATGATCATCTGAATTCTTGTGATTAACAGGAGTATAATGTACATCGGCAAAAGTATTCCAGTGGATTTTATAATTAGCAGCTGCAAAATAACAATAGGACAAATAAGGTTGTTAAGCACTAGTAGTTGTTAGGAAAGTTAAGTTTGGTACCAAATTATTAAATCTAGTACATCACAATTAACATCACAATCAAAAAAGTTAATTCACTTACTGTAGGAAGTGTAAAGGGATAATTTCTTGGTCCTCCATTGAGCACCTCTAACAAATGTCTCATCATAAGCAGAATTGTGAACTGCCAAATTAAAATTAATACCATAGTGTTAAATTGATAACACATTAAACTGCATAAGTAAATCAATGAAAAGATCCATCAGATATTAATAAAATACTCACTTATTAATGAATGAATTAATAAGATACAATGAAGTTAATTAATATCCACGCAGGATCACGAACTAGTGCATAATGCATAAGGCATGTGAAAGATAACCAAAATTGGCTGTTTTCGGTTCATGTTTTTGGGTGCAAATCGCAAGAATAAAGTACTTAGTTAATAACTTAAATGTTGGTTTAATTTCCATAAATAATAAAAATATATGAATCACATGTGTTTTTGGAGTTGTCAATAAATGGTGGATTACGTTTCTAAATACACACAACTTAATGGTCATTAATCAAAACAAAACAAAACAAAATTTGTTTGGGCAGGTGCTTACAATGAGAGCAATAGTTCGACAGAAAGTTGCGCTTCTATCCGCAGCTTGTGAGCATTGAGAAGACTGAATCCTCACTAACATTTCTCTTCCTTCTTCTGAATCTGATTCCACTCTTTCCCTTCCATTTTCTATATCTCTTTCTGCCCTTCCTCTGCATACTCTTAATATTAATTTCTATTTTACAATGTCACTATATGCAACTTATTAATTTGTCTGTCAACTAGTACAATCAAATCAAGGAGACAAAAACAAATATCCTAGATACAACAAAAGCTGCTCTAAAATTTTGAAAAATGAGAGTACAAATAAAGATTGGTGAAATACCTAATAATTGCAGCTGTATTATGAACCAAGTGGGCCTTCTTAGGAGGTGGAGCCGTGTATCCAGGTTCAAATTTCTGCAACGTTAAAAATGTCATCATTTTTTAACAAATACTTATATCTTAAATAATTTTAAAATATAAAAATTATTTTACACTATATTAGATAAAGAAAATAAAAATTAATAGAAAATTGCGTGGCTTAAATTGAAGGTGAAGGAATAAGCAAGCAGTGAAGAAGTAGATAAGTATTAGACGATAGAGATAAATATCTATATATTTCATTTTCTGTAATATTATTAAGAAAGAGGCGTGCTCTAATTCCTGTCATATGTGAATTATCTGTTTTTTTCTGGCCTTCATCTCCCGACCATAACATATTATAATACTTTAAAATAATATAAAAAAATTAATTAATCTCGAAAAAAAATCATCCAATTAGAATTGGCATAGCTAAAACAATAGCGTATTAGCTGTGAAAAAAGGAACGTGCTATGCCTGAGCCTTGAGGCGAAGAAAACAGAGGAAGCAAAACCTTAAACCAGGAAAAATGGTTTCAGATTAATTAAAAAAAGAGAGAGTATGTGTTTTGTACGGAAATAGTACAATTTCATTTCTTGGAATTTGAATGATCAAAAGAGAGAGAGAGAGAGAGAGAAATTTTGTACCTGTAAACAAATTTCACAGATTGTGTTTCCCTTTTCATTACACCATCTTTGAATACAATCTCTGTGCGCATACTGAAAAAACAAAAATCCAAATATGTGATTGTGATCACTTGAAAAAAAAGAAGAGCAAATTAACCAGCTCAATTAGAAACTTAATTACCAGAAGAGATTAATTACCTTTACAGTTCCAGAACATGCACATGGAGCTTCCAAGTTTTTACAGCTTTCAAATTCTTCATCATGGCAAATTCTACATAAATATGTTGAAGCAGAGATGAATTCATAATCATCCACATATATTATCACTTCTCCCATCTGGGTATTTCTTGATTTCTTTATTTTTTTTGTTCTTTCCTTCTCTGTTTTCTTCAATTCTCGGAGTCTCAGCAGTTTATAAATATACCAAGAAGATGGTGAGTGAAATTCCAATATTGTCCTCGTTCGGAATTTTCAAATGAATCTACCACATAGGCACAAAGTTTGACATAATCAATACGCGCTTAAAGAAATAAAATTAAATCTTTTAGGATCTTCCAAAAAATATAAAACAAAATTTTTAAACAAGTTAGACCATCATTTTCCCATTTTCCATCTCTATGATTAAGCAATTATCCTACATGCATGCAGCCTCTTATATTTTTCTCCTGACTTAATACGTCGATATCCTCTTAAATTAAAATAAATTTAAATTTTTATAGTTTATTGAAGTTAATGTGTATAATTTAAAAAGATAATTTATTTTAAATTGTTAACTTATCTACATAATATATTTTGAAAACATGCATAATTTTTCTTTTTAAAATTTGAACCAAAAATGCGTACTAGAAATACTCAATAATGTGTTCAGTATTCAATCGAAACACACAATAATTGGAATACTTAAATAAAATTTATTGATAAATATAAGGGATTGCCAATATATTTAACGTATTCTTTTTATGCCTATGCAGCTATGATATATAGCAATAATTCTGTTTTTTTAGTGTTTAAGAATTATTTTAATTTTATGTTAGAGCATAATTCGAGCTGCCTCATCAATTCAATTCTCCCTAACGTTAGGATTAGGTGCAGTGCCTTTTATTCAAATTTTAAGTACGTACATATAAAGATACTTTTTAATTTTTACTGATTTAAAGTAATGAATCTATATCTACTTTAATAGAAAAAAACTTAGATGAGTAACTAAACATTGATAAGCGACAATTAATCTTGTTTAGCTTAAGAAGGAGAAAATTAAAGTTGGTTTACCCACAATAAGCATTATACCTTTGCCACAAACTAATTTAC
Organism: Datura stramonium; assembly: GCA_018107945.1. Classification (NCBI taxonomy): domain Eukaryota; kingdom Viridiplantae; phylum Streptophyta; class Magnoliopsida; order Solanales; family Solanaceae; genus Datura; species Datura stramonium. The sequence continues at coordinate 585,599 of JACEIK010000094.1, read as the reverse complement.
CAACCCTCCTTCACCCTCACTCCTTAATTCCTATAGCAGAGATAAATTAAATATTTCTTTTAATGAAATTAAGGATCATTAGAAAATATATATATAAATGTTAATTTTTCTGTGACATTCAACCCAAGCTAAAGTTTGCTGTTTGCCTATTTGTTCAATACTAGTAACATTCAATGAATTTTAAGGGTTATTTATTAATGATGTAAATAAAATTTTAAACGCTCAACCTAATTTGGCTGATTTCTACATGTTACCTGCTTTTGGTCAGGTACGGTTATCAATTCTTATTTAGTGTAAATGCTTACATATATATAATTTTACAACGAAATACTGGTGGATAAACTTGAATTCTTGATGTAGAAAATCACAACATATGAAATTCAAAGGAGAATATTTGTTGTTTATTTGAATTGAAAAATAAAATTTTTTAAAAAAACTCAAAAGAGGGTCCTATGTTTATAATATTTTTATTCAACAGTGACGCTGAAATTTTCAGTAAAGAAATTTAAAATATAAATAGTAGCCGATTTAGCCTATATAAAAGCGTTCAGTTGAACCTTTTAAGCTTTTAACCCTGCCTGTTGTTTGTACGAGGCTGCCTAAGTTTATCTAATTATTCCGTATAATAACATATTTAGTATAATTTCATAAAGTGGAATCTAGAGAGGGTAGAGTGCACGCAAACCTTACCTCCATCTAAGAGGCAGAGAGGCTATTTCTGATAGACCCTAAGCACAAAGATAACCAAATCAAAGCAATCCAGGAAAAGAAATAACGGATGAAACAAAGCATGTCATACACCATCTGAAGTAAGAATACTAGGATACACAAAGCTCAAGAAACAATAGATAATATCAGAAATCTACGTGCAAGATACTATAGGAGTAATACTACGACTATTAGTACAAGCATATATACTAAACAACGTTCTACTCCTTGCTAACCTACTACCCTGATACGTGTCCTCCACAACCTCCTATCTAGGGACATGTCTTTGGTAAGTTGCAAATGTGTCATGTCCAGTCTAATCATCTCTCCCTAATGGCTCTTCGGCCTATCTTTACCTCTCTTGAAACCATCCCTCGGTAACCTCTCATACCTTCGCACTGGGGCCTTCGGGTATTTCCTCTATACATGTCTGAACCATCTCAACCTCACTTTTTTCATCTTGTCCTCCACTGGGGCTACTCCCACCTTATCCACGATATCCTCATTTCTAATCCTATCTCTCCTAGTATGCCCACAGATCCATCGCAACATTTTCATATTCAAAACTTCCATTGGATATGAGAGTTCTTGATCGGCCAACACTCCACCCCATATAAACATAGTTGGTCTGACCACCATTCTGTAAATATTTGGTGGCACCTTCTTATCACACATGACTCCAGATGCGAACTTCCATTTCATCTATCCCGCACTAATACGGTGAGTCACATCCTCGTCAATCTCCTAAACCCTGAACCTTGAACCCTAAATCTGAACCCTGAACCCTGAACCTAAATCTGAACAATGGCTAATAGACCCAAGATGCTTGAAACTTCCTTTCTTTAGAATAGCCTGTGCATCCAGCTTCACTATCACGCCAACCTCGTGCATCACCTCACTGAACTTACAATCTAAGTATTCGGTCTTGGACCGGTCAACTTGAACCCTTTGAATTTCAGGATTTATTTTCAAACCTCCAGTTTAGCATTAACTCCTTCATGTGTTTCGTCAATCCAAACTATGTCATTCATAAATAACATACACCATGGTACCTTCCCCTAAATTTGACTTGTTAATGTATTCAGTATCCAGGCAAATAAGTTAAAGGTTGATCCCTGGTGCTGTTCCATTAAAACTAAAAAAATGTTTCGAGTCCCCTCCCACTGTCCTGACCCGATTCTTGACTCCCTCGTACATGTCTTTGATCGCCCTAATATACGTATTGGAACACCTCTAGCCTCTAATCATCTCCACAGAATCTTTCTTAGGACTTTGTTGAGGCCTTTTCAAGGTCGTTGAACACCATGTGTAGGTTCTTCTTCCTCATCCTATACTTCTCCACTGACTCTTCTTATGTGATAAATGAATTTTATAGTCGAGCGCCCTGGTATGAATTTGAATTGGTTCTCGAAAATAGCCACGTCCCTTCTCACCCTCAACTCCATAACTCTTTCCCACACTTTCATCATGTGGCTTAATAGTTTGATATCCCTATAGTTATTGCGATTTTGAATGTCCCCTTTATTTTTGTACAATGAAGTCATTGTACTCCATCTTCATGCTTCGGGCATCCTGGTCAATTTGAAAATGACATTAAATAATTTAGTTAGCCACACCAAAACCATTCTACCCGTGCTCTTTCAAAATTCCACCGGGATCTCGTCTGGCCCAGTCACTCTACCTCTACACATCTTACAAACAACTACCTGGACCTCCTCAATCCCTATACGCTGACAATACCCATAATCGCGATGTCTCTTTGAGTGCTACAAATTTCCCAACTCGATGACACTGTCCCTCTCATGCCATCTCAATCTGATGGAGGCCTACTCCACCAATACTTTATCATCTTTGATGCATTTCACTTGGTTTAGGTCATGAGTACTCCTCTTTATCGCCTTGGCTAACTTGTACAACTTCTTATCCCCATCTTTATCCTCTAAATCGACATACAGATGTTTAAAAACTGTCTTTTTTGGCCCTCGTAACCGCTAGCTTTGCCTCTTTATCCTCACTATCTTATACTTTTCTTGATTTGTCCTCTTTTCATCTTCGTCCTTGCTTTCCACCAACTTCACATACGCCACCTTTTTTGAATATACCTTTCCTTGGACTTCTCTATTCCACCACTAGTTCCCTCGATACCCACCAAAATGACCTCTCGAGAACCCCCAACGCCTCTTTAACCGCTTCCCTAATGCCATTAGAAGTCTATCCCACATAATGCCCGCATTGACACTACTCTCCCAAGCCCCCGTAGCCAACAACTTCTCCCCCATTTTCATGCCACTGACCTATTCAAGATGCCCTATTTGATCCTTGGTCGATCGTCCATAACCCTCTTCCTCTTCTTCCTATTAATCTCCAAATCCATCACCAATAGCTTGTGTTGGGTCGTATGATTCTCGCTCGGAATAACCTTATAATTTTTATAAAGACCCTTATCATCCTTCCTAAAGATCAAATAATATATTTAAGTCTTAGCCACCGGACTACGGAAGGTCACCAAGAGCTTCTCTTTCTTCAAGAACCTCAAATTGGTTATCACCAACTCAAGAGCCCTAGCGAACTCCAATAGAGAGCCTCCCCCATCATTCTTGCCTCCGAAACCAAAACCTCCATGCACGTCATCATAACCATTCAATGTATGCCTGATGTGTCTATTGTAATCTCCTCCTAAAAAAAAGCTTCTCCCTATGCGGAACTAATATTCCCTCTCTTTCAAATAATTTGATCTATATTGATTAGATATAATTCTCAAGACAACATTTATTAGGGGCATATCTTATTATATTAACCTTATTTATAATATTTTGG
>JACEIK010000094.1:496060-515773 GCA_018107945.1 Datura stramonium | reverse complement strand
GTGATATTAGCAATGCAAGGGCTATTAACATGAATAAGTATGGTTAAAGACACAACTATCCTTAATACACCAAACCAACCACAGATAAAAAGTAATTCTAGCATATCACTAATCTCATTACTATTAATACACCATATTGAATACTATTTTTATACACTTCACCAAACAATCTCAGAAATCTTATAATACTTTAAACATATTTTACAAGGCAGGGCTAAATTATTAAACTCTAGCATGCATGCATGCTTATCGACTTAAAACTTAATCATCTTCCTCATGAGATACCAAATACACACAATTTCTTCACCAACAAATGTTTATACATCTGCGATTTCTCATAATCAGGTGGGGTTAAAAAGAAAACCAGCATGGCTGTTTTTCACTGTCAAATGTCAATCAAGTGCCACCAAGAATTGATTTTATCAACGTGCTTCAAATGCACTTGATTCCCCTGCTGTGTTGGTAGAACATGATACAGCTAGTAGTATGTAGGAGCGTGTCGCTTTTTCTAAAATACCCTTTTCAATCAGGTGAAGAAACACAATGTGCTGTTCTCCCATAAGCTAGCACAACTTTTTCAGAGATCTTACCCTAAGTTTTTAGGCATATCTCCAAGGCAAAACTAGAATCAGCATACTATATTTGAACTTCTTTCAACGTCCAATTACATTCTCAAATCCACACAGCTCCTGGAAGTCCAGAGGAAGAAATTATCTCATATTTTGGAGAAAAACTAAAAATAAAATTAAATAAAGCATCAAAGTGATGAATCTAAAGATTTCAGGTGCCAATGAATGAGTAGCTGAGAAGCCTATCCACGTGCTTCCAATGCAATAAATTCCATACTATGCTTCCTGTATGCGCTCGAACTATCGGTCAGTTGGACACAAGATACAACTATGGGTGATGATGCTCAAACTAAGTTATGTACACTGGGGGGACAGAGATTTTTATAAGCTCCAACCCAGCCTCTGCACTATTGCTTCTCATCTGTTTCAGCTTGGAGAATATGTATGCTGCTGCTATTGCTTCCTGTATCAGAGGATGCTGCTGCTGTAAATGGTTTGATAGATGATCGAAGCGATTCTGGTCCCTCTGCATCAATCCTCTTGCACAATGCATCACAATTACTGATTACCTCCGTCAACCTCCCTTTTAACACCCCAAGTTCAACCTGCAAACCATGTACTGTGGTGCAATTCAAACATCGAGTTAAAAAACAGCATTCCCTTTGCTAGATTTTGAATAATGGGAATTATCATATGGACAAACGTTTAACTTTATTCTAAAGCTCCACATTATAGGAAACCCAGTGATTCCCTGGGGCATTTCTTTTCTCTTCTGGTTCCAGAAATTGGCAATAATAATACCTTCTGATAGATGCTGTGAGGTTGTTTTCATTGCGGAAACAGAGTAATTGAAACGTTGCAGAAGCTTAACAGCCAATGCATCTGCAACTTCTATTTTGTTTTCTATTTCTTCCTGCACCAATTATCCAAGGAATCTACTTTAAAAAAAAAAATGAGCTCTTCTTTTCACATAAAGAAGAACCATAACAAACAACAAAAGCTTGTAAACATGGAAGAGCTTCAATATGCGAGCGTAGGTTGGCTACACCTTGAAAAGTAGGAGTTATTAAATATGGTATAATTAGATACTAGAGCCATAAAATGCATTCTTTACTCAATCAACGAGAAAGATTGACCAATCTCATCATATGCTATTTCATATTCATATGCCCTCGAACTTGTAGATATTGGAGTGTTAAATATGGTATAATTAGATGGTGTAGATATGAGATATCCCCAAATCCCAGTAATTAGGCAATTAGGCGATTGTGTAATATTCTTATTAGTTTCTTTCCTTATTTACAGCTATTTAATCCTAGTACTTTGAGGGAATAATCAAGAAACCAATTCCCAAATTCTCTTCTCCTTCTCATTTCTCAGGAGTAAATGTAATGAAGAGAGCTTCAAAATCCTAGTGTCAAAAAACCCACCACCAAACTGACTATAACTTAAATCCTCGTCATAAGGAAGCACTTTATAAATGGTATACAACCATCTGTTTAACAAAAGCCACACTACGGGAGGTGGCAAGACAATTCTCAACCAAGGTACAATGGAAGGAATAATGATGCAGCTATGATCAAACACAAGAATGAACCTTGCATTATTTTTTCCCACCTTTTGAAAGCTCAGAGTGATGATGATTGATGTGTAGTTGTTGATTCAAAAGGATATTGTCTACCACCAACCTAAAGGGCATTTAATTTTAGCAACCAACTTTGGGAAATATGTTATGCCTGAAAAGTTGGGGAATATCAGTAATCAGGTAGAACTTTTTTTGAGGCAGCTGCTCCTTTAGACAAATTAAAGTTGGATTCAAGTTTTGAGAACTCAAATCAGTCTAATCAGCCATTTGTGCATAGTAAACATAATAAGGATCAATTAAGTACTTAACAACTTTGAGCATACATGCAGCTTCTTTGGTGAACACGGTGTCTATATTGTACTTCCTTTTGGGAGGGCAAGGGGTGGACTCGGCTAACAAAAGTTATCAGAACTATTTGACCTTAATGTACTTGCAAGAACCACAGCTTTGACTCAAAAGGATACTCATAATATATCCGCCCCCCTCCCTCCCATGTGTGTGTTAATAAGAATGACTCACAAGCAACTGTGTTTTGAGACTGGTAAATGCATTAAAAATGGAATGTGCTGTGTAATTGCATACGGTCTAACTCAAACTGATACAAAGGTACATTTCAACCTGTTCTAGATCAACATTTTTTATGGATGGAACCACTGCCACAATGGAAAATGACTACAGAAGCATTAAGTGGCCAGAAGCACATGATAATAACTGAGCAAACCTGTCTTTTACAAATCTTCTTGGCTTTCTCCTCTTGCCACTGGCGATATACAGAGAAGAGCTCAAGTAGAACTTTTGGATCTACACAGCCTACAACAAAAAAGAAAGGAATGTCAATATTTCACCAGCAGGATAAGAGAAAAAATCCTACTTATTCCTGATGACAATTACTTATCAAATAAATAAATAAATTATAGCGCAACAGGGATTGGAGAAAGTGCTGGCCAAATGCTACCACTGCTGCAATGAATTTTTTTGAATTATTTCATTTTATTTTATTTAAAACTTTTTTGGTATCTCTTTAAAAGAGGACGGTCCCTTTTTCTTCTGATAACATAGATGTACTCACCCTTGTGGGTGTGATTACTTAAAATAACAAAGTAAATGGTTAATTGTGTGGCTTTACATATTACAAGCAAGTTGAGTCATTCAGATTTGCTTAAAGGTGGATTAGACTCATTGAATAGGAGCTAGTTCAATCAAAACATACGTATATCTAATCTCATTCACGATCTCCAAAATTTGCGGCGGTTTTTGTTGGAGCTAATCGATCAAAACATACAGATATCTAATCTCATTCACGGTCTCCAAAGTTTTAAACTGATCATAAAATATCCTTCAAATTCATAGTTGGATCAGTTTTTGTTGCAAATGTTAAGTTTGACAGACATCTAAACAGACATTTGATCCTGCGTGCTAGACCGAATCTAAAGAACATTCCATTGTTGGGCAATTACGATTTGACACTAAAAGTGAAGCATGGATCCTCCACTTACCAGCTTTGAAGCTCCTACGCATGTCCCCATCAAGGACTGCCACTACCGGATTCAGGTGCACCATCTGATGTTGGTGGGCTACAGGTTGGATGATTAGGTTATGCAGCCAGGAAATTTGAGAATTAATACAGGTTTCTCGTAAGAAAAGATTCTGAAGCAGCAGCCAAGTGAGCTCTAAGCTGCTTAGCATTTTTCATCTCTTGAATCAGATCAGCAATAAGTGTCTTCAGTTCCCCTTCAATTCCAAGTTAAACCACACCTCATTTTATGGTTTGGTTTTCTTCAGTTCAATTAAGACAAACCACTATCATGGATTGATGCAGGAGAAAGCGGTGGCTAGTTCTAGTTTCAGGCACTTTTAAACATTTGCACAACAAACCATAGTCCGTTAGGTGTAGATTTGAAACTAGGGAAATGGTTATCATTAGGATTCATCATAACTCTACCTATGCTCACAGAGCATAATTGATCCCAATCCCGTAGAAAGGAGAACATTGCAAGTAGTTGATGGTCAGTGTAAAAATAGATAAATTTATAATGAATCCTCAATTAATTAGATCAGTCGTGGTCTTCTAGGTACATGCTGCAGCGGTGCAGCGGTGCAGCGGTGTAGCTTTAATTTGACCAAGAAGTTCCATCGCATTTCCTCCTGGGTGTGGGAAAGCATAACCAAGGTTCTCACACCATGGATGATGTAACTAAGGCATTCATTCCATACATTGACATCCGGAAGTGGTGTTAGATAGGAAAGAGCTCCAACATCTTCCTGGACGAATGAGGGTAAAGAAGATAGTCCAAAAGAGTCTATACGGATAGGGAATTAGGACATAGGTCGTTTACAACAAAGTCAACAGAATTAGTGAAAACTTTAGTTGATATATTTTGTCGAAAAGACACTAAGGGGTCATTTGGTAGAGTGTATAAAAATAGTACTAAATAGGGTGTATTAGTAATCTTGTATTAGTTATGTTAAGATTATTTCTTATGCACTGTTTGGTTTGGTGTATTAAAAATAACATGCATTGCATAATGTCTAAAAAATATTTGTTTATAAAAATACCCTCCACAAATACAGTGGAAAGGATATGGAAAAGGATTGAGGGACAATTGAGTATTTAATCATGTTGATGCATGCATTAAAAACCCTTGCTTGCTAATATCATGTTTGTCATGTACTAGTTATATACATAGCATAATACCAAAATACAATGTATAACTAGTGCTTGCATTAATTGACATAGGTTGAAAAAATGTATCAAACAAAGTATTAATAATACACAAAGCTAATGCATGCGTTATTATTTCTAATCCACCCTACCAAACGACCCCAAAGTGGACAAGGTCAAATACTAGATAGATTGGCAATATAGGTCATAAATAATATACATAGTATAATACCAAAATACAATGTATAACTAGTGCTTGCATTAATTGACATAGGTTGAAAAAATGTATCAAACAAAGTATTAATAATACACAAAGCTAATGCATGCGTTATTATTTCTAATCCACCCTACCAAACGACCCCAAAGTGGACAAGGTCAAATACTAGATAGATTGGCAATATAGGTCATAAATAATGGTACTGCAAAAGAAACAAAAAATAGGAATGGATGCGGTTGCTGGTTAAGTGGTAACCCTACACCACTCTTTGACGAGAATTGTGACAGTTATTATCTCATTAGAATAGAGTGGTAAAAGAGAAAATCAACATTATTTAGTGCCCACGCTCTGCAAATAGGAATAAACAAGGAAAATGTCACTAAATTCTAGGAAGATACTGATACTTTGCTCCATGGAATTCTACAGGAAAGCTAGAGTATAATCGGAGATCTAAATCAACATGTAGGAAATGTAGTATTATTTCGATTGAGTACATGGGGCGAGAGAAATTCTATTTTAGTGAATGCTAAGGCTTAAGATTTAATTTTAGTTAACACCTAACTGAAAAGGGGAAACACATTTGATATTTTGATGGCATTTAAGCATGGAACTAACTAGACAAAATACACTTCATTTTACCGAAGGAAGTGACAAAGGCCCAGATAAAGACCTCAAGTGTATACCAGGAGAACCTTAACCACCCAACTAGATTATGGCCTTGAATGTGAAGTGAAAAAGTGGAATGATGAAGGAGAATAGTTACATCAACCATAGTGGACAATTAAAGACACAAATCAAAGTATTTACAGACAAGTTGTTGAAATCCATATATAAAGATTGCAAGATTATACCACGAGAAACCTTAACTACCCAACATAGACTGTGGACCTGGATATGAAGCGAAACTGTGGAAGCATAAGACTTAGAAGCTGAAGCACATATCGTGTAGGCAAATGACAAGTGGCTTAAGAAAGTAGTGCGTAAATTTCTAGGTGTGTCTAAAAGCTTAGCACCCTAACCAAAAGAATCATAGTAGTGAAATGAGGACTCGTGCCAAAAGTAAAGGATGTGCGAAGAGAAAGAACTATGTAGGCTAGCAAGACTAAGAGAGGGAAAAAATTTGAACCGAACTATGAGGTATGAGGATGTTATTTCAATCAATTGCCTAGAACAAATTGGGTAAGGGTACCTTATGTTTGTGGCAAACTGAAACCTTAACTGGACTCAAAAATTAGGTATAATAAAGTAAGGATGCTATGAAAAATATAAGGATTATAGAAGCATGTGGTCCAAATGGTATCCCAACACAAATTTGTAAATGCCTTGAAGAAGTGGATAAATATGACTAGCCAAGTTACTTACATTAAATAAAGAGTTCCTTAATTTGATATATTCCAATAGAAGATATATTCAAAGATGCAGATTATTGTGGTATTAAACTTGGTAGTCATACCATGAAACTTTGGAGAGAGCGATAAGGCATAAACTTAGAGATGTTACAAGGGTGACAGAGAATCCTTCAGTTTGGATTGCTCAATGTAATTTGAAGGATGAAATTTAACTGGTCACTACTTCCTTTTTCCTTTTTTTAAAAGCTTGATATACTTTCAAGTCAAGGAAAAAACGGCTAGGAACTCTAAAGTACTTTCTATGTCCAAGTAACACCACCACAGTCCGCTTGCATCACAATGTTTCAAATATTAACAGGCACACATATTATCAAAACTTGCAAGTGACACCATCTCTATAAGCTTTTCTCACATCCCAGGACAAACCTGTCCAGGAGGTATTGAAAACTGTTTATAGTATATGGAAATTACCTTTATTCGAAGTGGAGGATGTTTTCCACTCAGAATGTCGGTCAAGCTACTCTCAGCTGGCGGCGATTTCAGTATTGGAGCAGCCTAGTCATACACGCAGCAGCGAATTCAGACAAATTACATACATCAAGTGATCATATAATAGCTATTCAAAACCAATATTCTGATGTTAGCGAAAGTAAGCTTACAATTTTGAGAGATTTTAGCCTCTCCAAAATAGGATCAACGCCTTCGACACGCTCAGAAACTGTGGTGATCTCATCGATGGGCCTCTTCACTCATGAGAAAATTTAAAATTATAAAAGGAAAAAGGGCGAACAATTTGAACTGAGATTCATAGAAAATGTTGAAGAGGAAGAAATACTTGTGAGCTGGAGAACTGATTCGATGCACCCATTGAAAGGGTACAGAAGCGATTTAACGTCTCCTAGGAGTTGGTGTGAAATCTTTTCGCCGGACGAACAGAACCGGAAACTTCTAACGATTAAAGCTTCCCGGTAACCTGTCTTTTCCCGGAAGCAGCTGTGTGCCGAGAGGCCGTTCATACATATGGGGTGGGTCAAAATGTTCGATTTGGCTATTCTTGTTGGTGCAGGTAACCGAATAATGCCACATAGCCCATAGGTGAAAACTGCACTCTTATCTCTTTCTTCTTTCTCCTTAAAAAAGTTTTTTATTTATTTTTCGTATAATCTGTTTATAACTTTTTTTTTCTTCATTTAATAGGTGAAGAAATTACCTAATATCAATAGTAATTGTTAATTAACTTATTAATAAGAGGTCCAAATGGATAATTTTTTATTTTCAGAGTCAAATAGCAGTAATTGAGTACTTGTTGGGTGAGGGCGTAAGAGCAGTATTTCTAGTCCTTGGCTAGAGTGAGATAGAGTTCATTGCTAAAGCTGAACCACAAGTTATTAGCGGGGCTGAGCCGGGGTGGCGGTGGGGTGCGATTCATTCGAACCCCTTATCAGTGCCATTAATTATATACTTAAGCGCTAAATCCGATATTTATGCCAGACAACGTATATACGTTTATCAACCTCTCGATATAACTTCAAAATTTATTTCGAACTCATTTGACAAAAATTTCTGTCTCCACGGTAATTAGTACATCTTTTTTTTACTCTATTGCTCCTCCTTTTCTATTTGTTCATACATTGATTTTCTTTAGACGAAGCAATAACTGAGATTTGTTATGGTTGTATGTAAATTCACCTATATTAGCTGCAAAAGATCAATGTAACAATGGTAATGTGAGGAAAAAACAAATAATATACACAACTTGCTATTTTCGCTGTCTAGGCAAAGCTATTTTTCACCAAATCACCATATTCATTAAACATATTTAGACGAAAGCAAAGTACAGTACATGATATGTAATATTCTGATGAGATGAATTGGAACTCTGAGACAGAGACAGAGCTCAAAAAATGTGAATGAATAGCTATTAGCGGTATATCTCCTGCACAGTATTGAAGTACACTTTCTTTCATCCACAACACACTTTTCCCAACATTCTCCATATTGTGAGGTCCCAATCCAACGTGCACACAGAAGCTATTTCAACGTGCTGTAACGGTTTGGTGTTTAGCCCAATGATCCTTCAGGTCAAGTGGAATGGACAGGTCATAACCTTGACCAGCAAGACGATTAAGCAATTTACTGAAGGCACCACCACTCATCTTTCTCGGCCACCCACCCGGAATAGCGTTTGTTTGATATTTGAGGTAATGGATACATAGATATCGTAGTTGTGCAGCAGGCTGACTGCCACCCCTGGCGACCCCATTTATAGCATGGCTGTGGAGTCCCAGTACAGGAGCAAACTGGCACTGGCATGGCAGATTCATCAAAATTGATTTGGTTCAATCCCAAATTATCTTTCCATGATGTGAGCTGTGTATCTCCTTCCTTATCACTATCCATCTCTTGCAGGTTTACCCAATCATCTGATGTTGTGGCAATGACCTGCATATTTGAACTTTCTGTGCCAACTTTACCTACTCTTGGTACCTTGGCTGGCTTATTGTGTCTGCTCTCTTTAGGTAGCCTGATCTTTTAGGAATCTTTGTCAGAAGTGTCTGTGTCTTTCTTCAGCCAGCTGCGGGATCTTCCATTGAACCATGAGCAGCTTCAGCTATGGTTCTATGCATTTGCTGTTATTATAAATGCTTGTAGCACTTTCAGTTCCATTTCCTGGTGAATCTGGAACCGTGTTGTTGTCATTTGTAGAGCTGTCCTGCAATCGAAGAGCAGCAATGGCATCGTCCCTTTCTTGAATCAAAGCATTACGCTCTGCAAGTGCTGCATCTCTCTGAAGCATTGCCATGTCTCGCTCTGCAAAAGCCCTCTTTCTCTCCTCTAGAGCCATATTTCGTTCACGGATGGCAGCATCCCTCTCGGCCATGATGGCCATATAAGTCTTTATAGTAAAGTTATTGTGGTCCTTTATTAAAAGAAAGAATCATTCAGCATATAGAAATCAAATCAATTAACGATTAATGCAGTAGCCTGTTCATGAAAATTATTTTAGTTGCCAGTTAAGAGACGTCACGATGAGCCATGAATAGGTTCTACTAGTTATCTTTTTGGCGGTTATCCAAATAGGTTTAGTCAGGTCTCATTAATTTGCAGTGGTAAATGAAACCCAGTCTAAGAGATTCCAAATAAATAACTGATAATCACAGCTAACAGATACTATATTTAAAATTCCTTGAACAAAAGTACTTGTAAATTTTTCCATTTCTTATGAAAAACAAGCCACCTTTACTGAACATGATTCTTCTGATACAGAAAATGCAAAATCCAAAGATATAAGTACATTGTCATACCATCATTAAGGGGGGAAAGCAAATGCTAAAAACCCATTTTGAATGTGGCCATTTCTGCAGAAATACAAAGAAAAATACTTTATGTAATATGCAGTGATCTCAAAGCATGATCACAAAAATGTAATGATCTCAAAGCAATCAAAGTGATGGATGAATGAATGCTTCACATCAGTCATAAACCCAAAAATTATTGATTTCAAGCCTTCCCAGAGACCGGAACTTTATCTTATTTCCATCTATTCTATCTAACGCTTTCATGATTAAGTCCGTGTATATGCCAAGAAAAGGAAGCAAACACAAGTTTCCACACAAAATCAGTTTCTTTCTTTTACCATCTCTGACTTTGTAAAGAAGTCTAACAAACTCAGATCAATTTTTTTAATGTAAAGATATGGCACTTGGGCCTAACTCTCAACCCAAAAAGCTAGCTCATGAGGAGGATTGCCCAAGTCCATAAGCAAAGCACCAGTCCACTTCAACCAATGTGGGACTCTAACCCACTTTAACACTCTTCACGCCAGGCCCGACTCAGAGCGTGACCGGGCGCCCAAACGGAATAGACTCCTCTCGATACGATGTAAAGATATGGCACATGGGTCTAACTCAACCCCAAAGCTAGCTCATGAGGGAAGGATTGCCCAAGTCCATATGGGGCAACCACCGCCCACCCCAACCATCAGGACTCCTCTATCCCACTCTAACATTTAACGTTGACATGAACTTCTGTAATGTTTACCTTATTTAATTAACTTGCTATTAACTCCAACTCCCAACTCTATAGGTGACTTAGCTAGGGACAGAATGAAATGAAAACAAAAGTCCATTCAAATTGAGATTTAGTTATTAATGTACAGCCAAGTGTTGAAATTTCTAGAACTGATAATTGTCTTAAAAAGGCAAATCACTATTTTTATAACCGAGAAATCCCCCAGGATGGTGAAGTGCCATTGGCGCACAAATTGAAACTAGGTATATAATAGGTCCGCCCCTCTACCCTTCTCTAACTAGGTAAGGACAAACGGAACTAGCATGCTTTTCTAGTATGACAATATCACTCGCAGATTATTACTAAATAAAGTCACCTACAGATATAATAGTAGCTATTATGCCTCATTCAACAAAGTTGAGTTCGGCTACATTATCCTTCTAATTCTATAACCAACAACAGTAATAACAACTCTGCCTCAACCATAAACTAATTATGTAAGTTACTTATAAATTCTATATATCTTCCTACTGTTCTCACAGTTGTGACAACTCCTTTATAGATACTACTATAATACATTCAGTAAAAATCCTTTAGTTCTCCAACACCTAGCAATACATCCAGCAACAGACTTTTCTTGACATTTAATTATATGCTATTTCTAGGTCAAAAAATATCACTGTTCCTCTTCTTATAAATTTTCATCAATCTTCTTAGCAAAAACATAGCATATGTTGTAGATGTACTAAGCATAAACTAAATTGGTTCTCTAACACCTATGTGACATCCCTAAGTCTATGTTCTATCATTCATCTCAAAGTTCCATCATATGACACATGTTGAATACTCTATATTACCCAGTATATTAGGCACTAAATCATTCCAATTCAACTTGGCTTATAAAGAATTTTCATTTCATAGGTGTGAGATATCAAAGAATTCATGGTAAAAATCATAAGTAAGGTAAGAATGACACCAATAAGTAAACCTTTAAGCCCAACTGGCTACTTTCTTTCAATTGTGTTCTGTCCTTAGCTAAATTCGCATTGATTAGACATTAAGTGAATTCGTATTGATTAGACATTATAGGTCTCCTTAGACAACTTTTTCTCGATTTAATTTCAGTCTGCCTCGTCACTGTTTAGCAACGCTAGTTCTAATAATATCACACCTTTAGATGTGTCCATAAAGGTTTAAAGAGAACATGGTCAAACCATCTTAGGCGACCTTCTCTTATTACATCCTCCACGTGTACTAATTGCACCCTCAAATATGTAAATTTGTCCAAGTATCTCATGTTTACACATCCATGTTGGCAATTTTTTGACACTCATGTTCCAGATATGTGTAGCCTTAGGACCCAATATTCACTTTCACATAACATTATTGTTCTAAGCATTCTATAGAACTTGTCTCTTATCTAGTTAGCATCTTTTTATTGCACAGTACAACCCTCTTATCATTCCTTCATTATATCAATTTTAACTGTATGTGTTTCATTTTCATTTATTACATCATTCTCCTGAAGACTGAGCCTAAGTTCTAGAATAAAGCAAAGTCTAGGCTCTATTATATGAGAGCAACATCTAGGAAACACTTATGTTCAACAAGCAGTGAAAGCACTTAGATCATTTAACGAAGAAAGTTCATTGTATCACACTATATATACCAAGTGTAAATCACCAACCGAAACAAAAAGATACAGCCCCCACAGTTCAGAACCTAATTGTTGAGGTCAACCACACCCCTTCGACCTCTTAAATCCACATTTCAGAAAAAGAACCGACTTTCTAAGTGTCTTCTAAATGATGCACTGATGTAGAACAAGCTAAAACAACATAGATCAAATGGTATGCACATAATAAGATCCAAAGCTGGGGTTTATACAAGTCGGAAGCAAATAAGTAGAAGGAACCACAAAAATGCAGTTTGAATTAGCGAAATGAAGTAGGAAATAGAGATCAAGCAACAGAAACATGAAATTGGGAGCGCAATTGGAACCAAGCTTACCAGAGGGAGAGGAGAGGAGGAAGAGCTGAGCGAGAAAATTGATTAGAACGGATGCAGAGCTGAGAGATTCGATGCCAAAAGCCTCTTTCTGTTGTCTTTTTATCTGTTCCTCTTTGTTTCTTTTCTTTTTTTTCCCCTTCTTTTCCGGGATTTGTCCAGCTGATAGATTCAGAGAAGATGCTTATGCACTGTCTAATCTCAAAATTGGCATCGAAACGCTGTCGTTCATTGTCTTGGGACAACTAAACCATGACGTTTCGCTAATTTGACTCGTTGCAGGCGTCATCGATCATGTTCGAATACGGGCTTGCGTCAATGGATCTTATACAGGAATTACGGTATGGTCCCCAAAGTAAATTGTTTGCGACATTTTACCCACTTAATATTTTCTATTTTCTTTATTGAGATCAGTTGACTCGCACTTGACTTGGGAAAAATTATGAGCATTTTCTCAAGGCAATGTACAATCAGGGAAAATCTGAGGTTCTACACTAATTAGTATGGGGAATAATATGCACTTTTCTAATACAATGATTTGCCACTAATTGTCCTATTTTTCCCTCTTGGTGAATTTTTTTTATTTTCCAAATTATATTTAATATTTATAATAAAGTATAGCTATTTCAAATTATCTATTGTAGGATTCATTTTAAAGATAGTATTTTTGAAGTTTTTTTTTTTTTGAGCTGAAACCCGTAACCTCTATTTAGTGACGGAGGATCCCATCAATTTCCGCCCCGAGGTTTGATTAGTGATTTTCTTCTAATGGATTGAAAGTATTTATTTAATTGACATTATCGTCTTATCACTTCATTGTGATCAAAAGTTGGTCAATTGACTAAAAATCATTACCAAGATTCATGCAGATTTGGATAATACAAGTTATTAAGATTAATTTTTTCTTTCTAAATAATATATAGGGATAAATTTTAGAGATATTCCTCGAAATTTAATTTTATAACACTAATTTTTTTTAAAAAAAACGAAAAAGGGCCAAAAGTATAATTTCTAAGGTTTAATTAATTAATTAAAAAATTAATATATTAATATTAATTAATTATAGTTTGACCAATTTATCTTTTCTAATATTTTTCTACTTTAATTAATTACAGGAAAAAAAGTATGATCGATAATTTTGTTTGCAATTTTTTCTAGAATGTTTAAAATTCTTTTTTTAAAAGTAGATTTTCGCAAATTTATAATTCTTTCATTTCAAAATGTTGTATGTTTAATCTTTTATTTTATTTTAAAATAAGTGTTGTTTCACATAATCAAGAAGATATTAATAATATTCTTTCAATTTTACTTCGTTTTTAAATAACGAGAATTTTATATAATCAAAACATCCCTTAAGAGCTACATCTTTTCAAGGTATATATTAAAGGTATTAGAAAAAATATATCTTATTTTTTAAGAATTTAATAATTTTCTTGGCCGATCTGCCTAAAATACTATTTATTTCAAACTATGAAATAACGATTTTTAAACATGGCCGCAAATTTAGAGCGCATTTCTTTTAAAGAAAAAGAAAAGAAAAGAAAAAGATTGATAATATTTGTTTGTGTAATCTTTTGGGGAATTTTCGTTCCTCTCTGAACCATCATGAAATTCAAGTTTTAGAAATGAAATCATGACAATGGCATTTATAGGAAAAGTTTCACTAATCAAAAGAGCTTTGGTATCAGAAGTTGAGAACTCCATCCATAAGAACTTCGGCGCCGATTACGTTCCCTAATGTCTTTCAGTTTCTTTTCACCTTCTCGACTTGTTTTACTAATTTTTGCGTCTTGTTAAAGAAAGCAACTTGTTTGTTTGTTATAATATCAGAGAAAGGCAAAAAGATATTGATTTGTGTTGAATATTGTATGGAAATAATCATATGAAAGGGTTATGTTTGCCTATGGAATTTGTAACTGTTGCATTCAAAGAATTAGTTGCCGGTTAAACTCAAGAAATATATTTAATTTTAAAAGTATTAAAAAGGACAAATCGATCATATTGTAATTATTTTGAGTTAATTATAATTAAATTTAAATAAATATTATAAATAAGTCAAGATAAAGGAGGTGAATATAATATCGAAAATCCCTAAAAAAAAGCTAGTGTTAAAGTCAGGGCCCGTTCTATGGCTAGGCCAGTAAGGCATAATGCCTTAGGCCTCCAATTTCGAGGGCTCCAAATTATACCAAGAATAAAGTATGAGTTAATTTATAAAAAAGAAAAGAAAATTGATTATTTATTATAAAAAGAAGGGGAACGATTTAGGAAAACTCTTATACGTATTTTATATTAGTATGCCGTTCTCGATAGTTTATGAGTTTTTATTTAAAGTATTTATACTTGTTCAAATACACTATTCTAAACATCTTTCATTGCATACGTGTTCCATATTTGCTTTGACGTGAATGACATATTGTGATCCATGTCATTTGCAACAGTATTTTTTTAATTCATCCATAAAAAAATAAAATAAAAAAGAAGTCCTTTTCATCATATATTTCTTCTTTAAATAAACTTTTTAAAATCTAATTTCTACGTGAAAGGTCAATCTTAAAAGCAACAAGAGATGAATTTAGCAAAATCTTGTCAGAGTAGCCATTTTTCTCGGTAATAATTTCTCGTTGATGGAAATCACCATATAATCATCGCTGCCCTCCTTCAAATGCAGATTACAAATGGACTTTTTAGTTATAATTTATGCGATATATTTTATCTGCGTATCAAATTTAAAAATATAAAAAGATTAAATTAAGGCTTAAAATAATTCAAAATGCTGTTTTTAATTGGCCAAATCATCTCATTTGTGTTGAAATAAATATCTTAAAGTTAAATCAAGTTACTAAATATAGAAAAGTGTCTTTTTTTTTTAACGAATTTAAAAGAAAAATGCATAAAATAAATTAAAATCGGAGAAGTGTAATTTTGTGTTTAAGACTTTGTTTATTTGATTTTGGATATATTTATAATGCTTAATGTTTTCCTGCTCTTCTTTTAGAAGAACTGTGAAAAAATGCAAAAGAAAAGGGGAAGGGTGATGGTGGGCGGGGAAAAGGAGAAAAAATAATAATAACATTTTAATTTTATTTCTTTCTTCTCTTTTAATTCTTTTTTCTTTGTTTTGTTATTTTACTAGTTTCTTTAATCAAAATTTATGTGTTCACTCGTCTGATACACGTGTATCTCTACTATTTTATTCTATTTGATTAAGGTAATATTAGGTAAGCTTGGTTAACCGTTAAAGGAGTTTAAAATACATATTTTATATGAGTTTCGGTGTTCAGACGAAAACATGTAAAGTATAAGAATTGAGATTATGATTTTGTACAGTATCTAAATGTGCAAGTAAATACAGACTAAATGCTTACATTAATTGTACATGATATTATAATGAGGTGAAAATTAATTACATTCCAATTTTATTTTAAAATCAACTTTTTTAAGTTTAAAAAATAAATATTTCCCTCTTTTATTCAAATTGATCTTTAAATGTCTATTTTATTCTTATATTATAAATCTATTTTATTTTTTATCTCCTTATAATCGTGATATTTTTAATTCTTTTTAATTTAAGTAACAAATTTTCAGATAAAATAAATATTTTTTAAAATAAAAATACTAATATGATATACAATTTAATGACATTCTAATGTTCAATAACTAAATATGAGCCGAATAATTAGTTTTATTAATGATAATAATTAAATTTTGATATCTATTTACATGGTGTAAAATTAACAAAAGAGTGATATTTCTATAAACATATTTCAATGAAGTTAGTAAAAATAATTATTAAAAGTAGAGACATATCTCAAACAAATCTCCCGAAAAGATTATCCATTTGTATAATAAATAAATTTTAAAATTATAATTTAAAAATATTTTTAATTTATTTCAATCATAATTTAATTTCCAATTTCATATAACTGACTATCTCAAATGTTTTTTTTGTTTTTTTAATATTTAATTAATATATATACATAGATAAAAACTTATAAGATTATAATGGGTAAAAGATTTTAATTATCAAGAATAAAATAAATATTACGTATACAAGATAAAAGAAAAAAATATCTAGTATTTAAAGCTGAGAAAAATATTTAATCTTTTAAAATAAATAAAAAAATTAAAAAGTGTAAAAAAATATTTTTATTTTTTTTATTTTTTTTAGTTTTTTTAAAACTAAAATTCGTTTTTTTTAAAAAAAATAATAATAATTTGCACGGAATGCAATGCTTGCTGACACGTGGAACAACCATTTGATGGCCTTGAGAAGAAAATTATTATTTTTTAGAATTAAATTTAAATCAGTGATGATTGAATTATAATTTTATCCAAAAATAAAGTAAGAATTGCAAAATGTGCAATTTAGAAACTAAAAGAAGGGGCTTAGTAATTGAAGGCCCAGTTCAAGTAAAAGAAGTTCTATGAATTCGATACTTATTTGGTAAAGACGTATAAAAATCAAATTTTGATAATTTTTTATAATTTATGAAATTTTTATATTTATAAAAAAATATAATTCTAAGAATTTTAAATTATAATCTCAAACGAAATTTTAACTTTATCTCATATAATTTCATATTATAATTTTACGTCAATTTATCAAACGTATTCTAAATTTATCTAGAAAAGATTCACATAGAAAGAAGCAAAAATTATTTTACTGTTGAATGAAAATGATAATTTTAAAAATTATATAAAATGAACAAAAATTATTTTAACCATTAAATAAAATAATAATTTTACGCTTGATTGTCCTAGAACTGTCCTTTTTCTGTATAATAGAATAAATATGTTCGTCTTTCGGTCCACGGTATTCATTATATAGTGATATTTTATACCTTAAATAGTCGGTTGTCATATAGTATATGTTTTGATATAAGCATATTTTTAGATTTAAGATTTATTGGGGTTTTTTTCTTCCCGACACTCAAAAGGCTAAGCACACTGCCAGTTATCTATATCGTACGTTGGTGATGTGAAAAATATTTTATCAATTCTATTTATTTTTAAAAGTAATTTATTTTTTATTTTTACGTATTATATATAAATAAAAAATATTATTTTTAAAAAACTTATTTATAATTTTAAAAAAATTATGAGACATGGGTTGGATAGGGGTGTAGGGCAACAGATGGTCATAATGAGAGCTTAAAATAGCACTAAGTAGTGCCTTTGGAGGTTATTAAAGCTTGGAGAGAATATAATTAATGTGCGCATTTGTAAAACTTATTTTTTCTATTTTCACTATGAAAATTATTTTTAAAAATTTATTTTTTCGATCAATCAAATATAAAAAAAAAAATTATCCGGAAAACAATCAATCAATCTTGCACTTCTACTGGTTACAATGACAAAACGAACAAAATGGTGGACATTGTTTTGTCATTCTAAACAATCCCAATTATTAGTATTTGGCCTTGGATTTATAACTAGGATGTATCACTTGACCTTTATACCTATTCCTTTAATGACCTCAAAATACATGCAAATGTCCACCATTTTGCTTATTTTTAGCCACATTAGATTCTGCATTTTCTTAGCTTCAGTCCCCAAAAATGTTCCATATCAAAATTCAAACTTATTGATTAAAATTTTAATCCCAAAGTTTAAATAGAAAACACACCCTAATACCCCCACAATGAATGGAAAAAAAAGGAAACAGTACTCGGTATTTCTTTCTAGACTAGATAAGAATTACAGCTCTTAATCCAATTCACAATTGAATCAACGTCTAGATGACATCCACGTGTTGTCACCTGATTAATTCTTCAGAAAAGTCCGATCCGTGTCGCCCTAAATTGGCCAATCAAAATGCAGAGACCTGTGAAACCAGGATCATTCCTTACTATAAATCGCGTAAGTTGCATTCCAGAATGATCACAGCAAGTTGTAATTCATTCACGGTAATCTGAGATTTTTTTTAGGATTGTGAGAATTGAGAAGATGTCGGTAGCCGGAGAGATTGAGAACCCCGCCGTCGAGCAGCCGTCGGCAGAGGCTCCAAAGGTTGACAAGTTGACTGTGGCGACCGAGAAGCCTGTTAAGGAGAAGAAACCTAGGGCTCCCAGAGAGAAGAAGCCTAAATCTGCTAAGACTGTTACTCATCCTCCTTATTTTCAGGTATTTATCCTTCTATCGATCGCCAGTTTCACATATAACTGTGTTTTAATGTGGATAATTTCAATTAGTGGCTTGATCTTGTTTCATCTTATTGCTCTGTGCCCTGTTTCATTTTCCCGACTTTTAGCGAATATGGATTCTTTAAGTTGCAAATTTCAGTTTGATTAACTGTATTTTTAATGATCTTCTTGCAGATGATTAAGGAGGCTCTGTTGGCTCTGAACGAGAAAGGTGGATCGAGTCCTTATGCAGTTGCAAAATACATGGAAGACAAACACAAGGATGAATTACCGGCGAATTTCAGGAAAATTCTGGGTCTTCAATTGAAGAATTCTGCAGCAAAGGGTAAGCTCATCAAAATCAAGGCTTCATACAAGCTATCTGAGGCTGGAAAGAAGGAGACGAAAACAAAAACATCTACCAAAAAGCTCCCCAAGGCCGATTCCAAGAAGAAACCTAAAAGCACTGGGTCCACCACCGCTGCAGCGAAGAAAACAGAGGCACCGAAGAAAGCAAAAGCGACACAGAAACCGAAGAAGGTTACAGGCAAGAGGACAAGGAAGGCTACTCCGGCAAAGGCAAAGCAGCCAAAGTCCATCAAGTCTCCTGCTGCTAAAAGGGCCAAAAAGGTCGTAGCCTAAGTATGACGGTGGGAGCTTATACAGCGCAGATATAGGAGGAATAATGCTTTGCTTGTTGTAGTTCTGTGAATAGGAAAAGTGAAGCTTTTTACTTTCAGTCGTGTAGTTCCTAGTGTAGGCAGGATCAAAATCCCTTCTTGGATTTGCTGAAGTTTGGTTTTGAACGTTTTGTATCTGTGCAAATTAAGATGGTGTTACTGTTAATAATCAACTTTTTCTGCAACATGCTTTGTTCCCAATTGCCGAGTTAACCTCGTTCCTCATCACTTGTAATGGTCATTAATGGCGTGGTTATAATCATTGGTGGATCGATGCTGATCAATTTGCTCATTGTATAAAAATGATGATCAACTTGTTACAAGTGAAAAGGGTTAACCATGAGATTTGGCCGAGTTCTTGTATTATTTTTATAAAAAATCCTTTTTTATTCAACCTTTATTTTTTGTGATCGAGGAATGAATTGGTACCAAGACTCGGGGCCATTACAGTAGAAAGATTAGGGGAGGAAGACACTCCGGAATGTTCCGTGGAGAGATGCGTATGTAG